>JAJOOO010011434.1:0-19510 GCA_029582685.1 Solanum piurae
TCAGTTATAGTATATGGGTATTCCCCATCTTTTTATTTTAATTATGATTTAGCTTCCGCATCAGTTTATTATCTTTAGTATGCTCATGATCATGCCAGCAGGGTTAGCTTGGGATCACTTGTGGTCCTAGGTCCCGTGTCCGCGTCTCGGGGGTAGTCTCGGGGGGTGACAAAGAAGAAGGCTAGTGAGTTCCGACCGGTGAAGTCGGTTATGGTTAGATGCAATGAGGTGGAGTGTCACACCGATCATATTAATGTTGTGTTGGGTCGAGCGCTGCACTCGGTACTGCCCTACTAGGGTTTGCCTATTGTACCATCCCTGGATGATTTGAAGGGTTTGTTAGCTCCGATGATCTCTAACATCACCTCGAGGTTGATGGAGGTTGGAACTCCAATTGAGAAGAGGGATATAAATATTGCCTCCCGGTACTGGTTTAGCTTCATCAGCAGTACTATCATCCCATCCCAGAACGAGTCCATTCTGCATCATCCTAAGGCGGCTTACCTTGGTTCTATCATGGCTAGGAGGTGAATCGACTTGGGACTGCTAGTTTCACAGGAGATGGCTATGAGAGCCAAACATACGCAAACATCTCTGCCTTTTCCTATTCTGATCACTGAGTTATGCCGGCGTGCCGGAGTACCCCGGGATCTTGCCAGTGATATAGAGGTCACCCCATTTTCCTCCACCGATATCCGGTGTATAGAGGCGAAGTTCACACGAGAGGAAGTTGATGGGAGAAGAGCAGCCCCAATAGATACTTCTCCAGAGGTCGATGTTGACTCATTACCAATAGAGGCATCCTTGCCTACTCCGACCTCTGAGCCTTCAGATATACCCTCTCCTTCTTCCTGTTCCTCACAGGCTCCAGGTGCTTCCTCTTCCTCCCAGCCTACCAGGGTCACTCATACCATGATCCTAAAAATAGGGCAGCTAGCCTATTCAGCGAATGTGAGGGCTATGCGATTGGAGAGATCCATCCCAGGGATGATTGACAGTGCCATCTTGACTGCACTAACCCCCCCTTAGGACCACTGTTGATGATCTGACTACCAGAGTCACTGCTTGCGAAAGGAGACAAGGGAGACACCCGAGGTTTCAACATTAAAAGCCAAAATAACAGAGTTGAAGAAGGATGTAGCCTATTTGAAGGCTATCAAATTCACTACACCGATGCATGAAGCAGATGACGAGGATGCTCTTGAGACCTTGGGGATTCCTCTGGCTACTACCAGAGATGTGCAAAGGGATAATGCAGGGCATGAAGAGTTGGCTGTTGAGACTGATGAGTAATTAATATCAGTGAATGCCGAGGATACACAGGAGAGATGAGATGAGGGAACATTCAACGACTTGCCAAATATTATAAGGATAGTTGTGCAGCCGATGATCCATACATCGTCGACTGAGACGTCCACAACAACCCCTAGTGGATCTGGCATTGCTATTCTATATGAGGCTACTCTGGGCACTGATGCCCATACACAGACTGCTACACCAACTACTGAGACTCCGACAGAAAGAGAGACGGCATAGACATGACCTTTCTTTACCTCCCTCTCTGTCTTATTATACTTTTACTTTTGGACACTTTTAATTGCATTTGAGGAAAAATTATTTTAATTTGTGGTGGGGTGAGGCTCACCGTTTTTGTGCTATTTGTGATTCGTGTTTTGTATATATTTGGGATGTTCTGTTTAAAATTGTTTTTACACTCTTTTTTGTGGATGTTTGAGCTCATGGCTCCCTTTTGTTTTAAATTACAAAAATGATTTTGACCCCTTCCGGAAAATTTAAAAAATTTGTGAACATTTTTTCCACCTCTCATATGTTGAAAGTGGATGTTCTTTTGCAAATTTTAAATTCTCAGTTCTGATAAATACTGATTACTTGAATAGTGCTCTCAATCGAACAAACATGAATGTGCGGCTACGACGAGACCAAATGAAGTTGCATAGACAATATGTGAACTCTTTGCATCTCGTTGTGATTAGACATTTATCGAATTGATTCTATTGTAATGACTATTGCACACTAGTTAAGTGTGTAGTCTTGTTTGACTTAAGTGTCGATGCCTTGTGTGATGAGCTTACTTTGAACCATGCATGAATAAACCTAGAATTTGCCCCCTTAGTCTGATTGATTAGGTAAGGTGTGCTCTCGAGATGATCTTAGGCAACTTTTGAAGAATGTGAGCCAATTTGACATATACCTCTGTTGTGGCCTATCTGTGAGTGTGTGAAACTATCTTGAACACCCTTGGAGCCTTACCTTTCTTTGGAAGAAACTTGATGAACGCTAGACCTTACTTGATCCACTTCCTATAATCATCCTGATTTGTGGTATAGTGAATACCCAACTTAGACCAAAACCCTAAGTTGGGGATGTGGTGAAAAGGAAAAGGAGAAGTCAAGAAGTGCAAGAAAAGTCTCTCTTTACCCATGGTTTTAAGAAAAACGGAACCCCTCCTTCAAAAAAAAGGAAAAGAAAAACAAAAAGAAAAGAAAAGAATGAAAAAGAAGAGTTGTAGAATAAAAGTACAAAAGAAATTGTGTTTCCAAGCAATACATGGAAAGTGAATAAAAGGATAACTTAGAAGCACTAGAAGACAAAGTGATAAGGGAAGGGAAAATGAGGTTTTGAGAACACCACATCTCACGAGGATGAAGAAGTCACTGAGCCTAAATGACCATACCTTTGCACTCAGCCCCATTACAAGCCTTGAAAAGACCTTTTTGATCTTGAGTGAGTCGAACCAAAAGTCGATTGGAAAATAAGGGCAAACCTATGGGTGAAAACATGCATTGTGTTCCTCTTTTTGAGTGTGAGCGTTGCATCTGATTACTGATCTTAAATTGATTAACTTCTGTGTGAATATGGAATCATTTTTTCTGTGAGGGAATTTAGATACTTTTGTTGAGCTTCAACTTGCATTAGTAGCAAGTATTGCGAGCATGAGAATCTTTGGTAATGGTGTGTCACAACTTGAATCTTTGAGTAAATAATTGATCTTTGCTTAAGTAGTCTGAGTCTTGCTGTGTATGTTCATGATTGAGTCTTTTGTAGCACTATTTTAGACATCCTTTTTGAACTACTGAACTTGAGTTTTACTTGAGGACAAGCAAAAGTTTAAGTTGGGGGTGTTGATGAGTTCACAAATTGGACTCATTTAGGGCTTAATTTTAATATAAATAGTGTCCTCAAATGCTTATTTTATCTCAATATCTGATGAAAGTGCTTTAAGTTTCAGGTATTTGAAGTTTTAGTGGAGGCATGGACACTTAGGCGCAAAAAGGAACAAAAAGGCTGAAAAGAACGAAGAAGCTAATGTTTGAGCATCGCCAAGCATACTTGGTGAATTGCCAAAGGGACGCACTTCCCCCTTTGTTCCAGTTCGCGAAGCCCTAAAGGAAGTGGATTAAAAGGTGATTAAAGGAGCAGTCGACGTGTCGCTGAATAGTTCCGCAAAGAAGAAATATATCACCCAATGATCCAGAACGCATAAATGCTTAAGGCAAAGCACAAAAGGTGGTGAACCAGAAGAAGGGTGAATCACCGAGTTATTCGGCGATCGCGACTAACCTTGCCGAATGATCCGCCACAACAATATTTTCTGAACCTATAAATACTAGATTTTTACTAGCTTTTTTGGGGGGGGATCCGAACATTATTGTAATTTTGAGATTTAGAATATTAGTTTTCATATTTTTCTCTCAAGTTTGGAGAGGGTTTTTGGGAGACTTGACGAAAGGAGTTCATCTTCCCCAAATTGGAAGTGGGTCTTCACTATTCTACTTCCTTTGCTTAAATCAAAGTTTAATTTCTTATACCCATATGATTTATTTATCATTTTAGGTATAATTTTTATCTCTTGATGGGTGGATAAAAACCTCAATTCTTGGGGTGTGATTTAGCGAATATGGGTTAAGATTGTTGTTGGGTATTGCTTGTTGATAGATTAAATGTAGTTTAATGGTGATTTTGTCGAGTAGTTGTGGATGAATTTAACAAATTTGTAGTTGCAAATACAAGTTTATATATGTGTTTTTGGCTTGCTCGAGAGAGAGGTCGCAAAACCAAGACTACTAGATTGATGGCCTAAGGAGTGGGTCGACATGAGTTTCAACCTGAGAGGGTGAGCCCTAGTACCATATTTGTGCTTAACCACTAACTTTCATGCTCACTCCCTTGGGAAACGACCCGAACCCTTGGTTCGGTTATTATACTATTGCACGATCGTAGACACTTGTCTTGGAAGTTGTGTTGTTGATTACACAAACATCATAGGGCATTCGAACACTTTTGTTGTGCTTGAACTTGCATTTGAAGCAAGTATTGTGTGCATGAGATTTTTTTATATTGGTGAGTCACAACTTGAATTTTTGAGTGCACATTTGATCTTTGCATAAGTAACTTGAGTCTTGTTGTGTGCATTCATGATTGAGTCTTGTGTAACACTGTTCGAGACCTCCTTTTTGAATGGCTGAACTTTAGTTTGCTTGAGGACAAGAAAAATTTTAAGTTGGGGGTGTTGATGTGTCCACAAATTGGACTCATTTAGGGCTATATTTTGATAGAATTAGTGTCCTCAAATGCATATTTTATCTCAATATATGATGAAAACCCTTAAGTTTTAGGTATTTGGAGTTTGAGGGAAAGCACGGATACTAATTAGCAAAAAGGAACAAAAGTGGTTGAAAGAACAAAGAAATGAAGGCCTGAGGATCACCGAGTCCAGTTGGTGAGTCATCGATTAGCCTCGAGATCGCCTTTTATTCCAGTGTGCTGAGCCTTGAAGGAAAGGATCAAATCGGCAGAGAAAAAGAGCAGTCGACGTGTTGCCGAGCAGTTCTGTGATGCAGTACTATGTCACCCAATGATCCAAACATGACGATGCTGAAGGATAGAGCAAAACGGTGATGAAACCTACAAAAGGGCGGATCGGCGAGTTGATCGGCGATCTTGACTAACGACGCCGAATAATCCGCTGTAACACATATTTTTGAAAACTATAAATACTCGTTGATAATTATTATTTTAGTATCAAATTTTTAGCTTTGAACAGTAATATTTCAGACTTGGCTTCTATTTTTGAGTTCTAAGTTTGGAGAGGGTTTTGAAGAACTTGAAGGTTCAAACTCCAAGGTTTTGGACTTGGGTCTTGTGGATTCTTCACTCTTGACTTGTTTTGAGACTTAAATCTTCATACGCATTTGAATGCAAACTCATTTTGGTATAAATTTCTATTTCTTTAGCATGTCTAGCTAAAACCCTAATTCTTGGGGTGTGATTTTGTGAATATGGGTTAGATTATCTATTGGGTCATGCTTGTTTGTGGATTATTTGATGTTTTGATGTGATTTTGTTTAGTAGTTGTGGTGGAACTTAATGAAATTGTAGTTGAAAATAATCTTTTCACCTTTGTATTTTTGGCTTGGTCGAGAGAGAGGTCGTAAAACTAAGACTACTAAATTGATGGCCGGTGGAAGTGGGCCGACATGAGGTTCAACTCGAGAGAGTGAACCCTAGTCTCATTCCCACACACTCAGCTCGAGAGAGTGAGTGGGCTAAGGCAGAGGCTATTCTTCGTGAGGAACCCATTTGATTCGGGGTAAGTTGCTCGAGAGAGAATTTATCCCCACTTTAGTCTAGCCTAGTCTTAAATATTCAATGAATTTACTACCAAAAGCATGTACGCAACGATTTAGTCTATCATGTATTCCTATAACATCCCAAGAATCCCATCTCCATATTAGTTTCTTTCTTTATTTTCACTGTTTTTGTTGTTTTTGTTTACTTGTGAAAAACCCACATTGATAACTGACGCTTGCGTCACTCTTTAGATTTAGCATGTTTATATTCGAAAATGTTTTTAGCTATGACTAATTAGAAATTAATTTTATGTTTCTATTAATTTTCACCACCATTCCCTTGGGACTCGACCCCAACCCTTGGTTGGGTTATTATACTATTGCACGATCGTAGACACTTATATTGAAAGTTGTGTATTGATTACCGAAACATCAAAATGGTGCCACTGCTGGTGACTGGTGTTATTTGAGAATTCTTAGATTAGTAGAATTTTTTTTTCGTAGTTGTAGTTTACTCACTTAATTTGTAGTTTTGTTTTTCTTGTCTGTATTGAAGCAGAGGAGGTGAGTATGAGGAGCAGCACTCGGGATCTAATGGAGTTTCCTCCATTAGAGGTAATAATATTTTGGGAGCGTATCCTCACCTTCAGGCAATTGGAAGTTGAACAGATCCACAAGTCATGGGAAAGATTTAACAAAATAATCACTCAATGCCCAACTCATGAAATTTCCGACATAATCCTCATTGACTGCTTCTACAAAAGTCTTAGTCCCGGAAACAAGATGATGGTCGACCAACTCATTCCGGGAGGAATTGCGAAATAGCCATATGTGATGGCATCCCAAGTGCTTAATCAAATAGCTGAAATAAACCAAGATGTACAAAAATACTTCATGTTGGCCTCCCTAATGACTCAGATGGATGAATTGGCCAAAAAGATGATGAAGATCGAAGTCCTGTGCAAGAGGAAGGATAAATATATCCCTCCTCATGAGCGAAGATGTCCTAAGAACCATGAGGTTAAACGCCTTGAGGGAATACTCTCAAACATTCTCCACAAGGTGACTGAGCAAGATAGAGAGCTGGAAGAAATGAAGGAAAACATTGAAGGGATGAAGCAAATGATTTGGTCTCATTCTAGAGCCGTTCAGCTACTCGAGAACCTTGTGGGTTATGCATTACCCGATCTCCAACCGCAACCAAATAGGGGGTTGCCTAGTGATACTATGGCTAACCCCAAAAATGGAGTTTGAGTGCTCACTTGCGTCGTGCCACGCCGTTAACTAAGGCGCTGCTTGGGAGGCAACCCAAGGTTTTAATTGCTTTTATTTATGTTCTGGTAAAATAATGGTGTGTTGTTTGTACAGGTTGAAGTGTGGAAGGTGTTCGAAAAAGTGCAGGGTGGCGAGCAAAAAGTCCAGTCGGCGAATCGCCGAGGAGGTCAGTGAGCCCGACCTAATCTTCCGTTTGACTCAAGACATATTTAAATTGTAGTCTGTAAAACTCGGCGAGCCAAAGAAATTATTGGCGAGTCACCGGCCCCGACGTGGACCGTCGTTTGGACACCACATTAACTGAAGGTCCTGTAAAACTAGGTGAGGTAAATGACTACTCAGCGAAACGCCGAGAAGTTTGGCGATCATGACTAATGTGGCCGAATTGGCATGAACTGGAAGGTTTTTCGGGCCACAGATTTAAAAATTCTAATTCATTTACTTTCCCTCACATGTTATCTTTCCAAACTCACACCTGCACTCTAGTTTCTATATTTCTTGCGTTGTTAGAATATTATTAGTGTTGATTTGTGCTCGGAGTTGGATTACATTGCCGCCTAGCATTTCAATCCTCTCGTAGTCTACACCAAAGGTTGGTTTTCTATGTCGCGAGCTCATCTTAGCGAAAATTGTGCTCATTTGCAATTGCTCTTATTGAGGTTTTGTGTGTTGGGCCTCTCTAATAAGCTTAGACTATTTACATGCATGATTTAATATGATAATCTTGCTCGAGTTGTTGTAACTGTTGAATTCCCATAAATGTATGCCTTAAACTGGATTAAAATTCAAAGGGTTGTGTTTGGTTTCTATGGGTGCTAAATTAATTGTACTAGTGCATACTTTGATTTTGTTTTGGGGGTTACGGGGTTGAATCTGAGAAGTTGGATTGAAAATAGGCATGTTGAGCCGTTTGGCGAGCTGGGTTGAGCTCGCCGAACCACTCGGCGTTTCACCTAATGTCCCCATCTCGCCCTTAAATTTTATGTTCTATATGTTGATGGGTTCTGCAACTTTTTGCGAGAAGTTGTAGGTCGCCAAAGACCTTCAGTGACTCACCGAAAGTATCTTTTTATCCTTGTCAACTCCCCTGGATCTCTGTGCACTGAAGCTTTCAACGGACTAACCCTAGATTGCCGAATGATATCGGTGACATGTTGAAAGAGTCGGCAAAGCTTGCCAGCAACTGATCTCCAATTCTTTTGTCAAATGTTTCTCTAACTTCTCTTCGCAATTTTGCAGGTATGACTAAATCTAAAGCTATTGAAAGAATAACGCCAGCTCAAGAGAAGCCCAAAGGGCTTGAGATAAAGGAGGATTCAGTTACGTCGACAGGAAAAGCTTCGAAACTACCCACAACTACTGGGAAAGGCAAGGGCAAGAGACCCACTTCTGGCAGGAAAACCATTACCCTGGACCCTAATATTCCTTCATGGGCCAGGGGATTTTGCAAAGCGGTGCATGTCTTCCTAGCAGACTAACACTCAACAAACCTTGGTGAATCTGGCACTGTTGTTCCCCCTAAGGCATCGGGCACTGATGTCCAAACAAACGAATGACTGTGTAAGGATTTTTCTTTACCTCCCTCTCTGTCTTACTTATTTTTATTTTTGGACACCTTTATTCGTATTTGAGGACAAATGTTTTTATTTGTGGTGAGGTGAGGCCCACCTTTTGTGTGTGTTATTGATATTCATGTTTTGTTTGTATTTGGGTTGTTCGGTTTAAAAATTGTGTTTGATATACTATTTTTGTGGATGTTTGAGCTTATGGCTCCTTTTATTTTAAATTGCAAAAACAATTTTGACCCGTCCAAAAATTTTGCCACCTCTCGTATGTTGAATGTGGCTGTTCTTTTGCAAACTTTTAGTCTCGGTTCCGATCAATAACGATGACTTAAATAGTTCTCTCAATTGAATAAACATGAATGTGCGGCTATGATGAGGTCAAATGAAGTGGCATAGACAATATGTGAACTCTTTGCATCTCGTTATGACTAGCCTAGTATCGAATTGAGTTTCTTGTGATGATCATTGCACCATAGCGAAAGTATGGAGTCTTGTTTGACTGTAGTGTCAATGCCTAGTGTAATGATATTACTTTGAACCACACATGATAGATCCTAGAATTTTCCCCGTTGGTCCGATCGACTAAGTAAGGCTATCTCTTGATATGATCTTAGGCAACTTCGAAGAGTGTGAGCCAATTTGACATATACCTCTTTCGTGGCCGACCTTGTGAGTGTGTGTCTCTTGAACACCCCTTGAACTTTACCTTTCTTTGGAAGACACTTGATGCAAACATAACCATTCTTTATCCATTACCCATAATCATCATGAAGTTGTGGTTAGTTGAGTAGCCAACTTAGGCCAAAAGCCTAAGTTGAGGGTGTGGTGAAAAGAAAGAATAAATCAAGAAGTGAAAGAAAGTCTTTCTTACCCATGTTTTTGAGAAAAATGGAACCCCTCCATATAAAAAAAAAAGAGAAGAATGAAAAAGAAGTGCAATAAAGTTGTGAAAATACAAAGAAAATGGGGTCTCCAAAAATCCATGGGAAGTGAATAATAGGATGACTTATGAGAACTAAAGAGAATGATAAAAGAAGAGGAAATGAAGTGTTGTAAGCACCACATTTCATGAGGATTAAAGTCACTAAGCCTAAATGACCATACCTTTGAACTCAGCCCCATTACAAGCCTTGAAAAGACCTTTGTGATCTTGAGTGAGCTAAAATAATTGTTGATCGGAAAATACGGGTAAACTTATGGTGAAAGCATGCATTGTGTTCTTCCTTGTGAGAGTGAGCGTTGCATTTGATTCCAAAGCTTTAAATGATTAAACCTTTGTGTGGGAAATTGGAATCATTCCTTGTGCGAGGGCATTTGAACACTTTGGTTGACTTTGAACTTGCATTTGAAGCAAGTATTGTGAGCATGAGATTTTTTTATATTGGTGAGTCATAACTTGAATTTTTGAGTGCACATTTGTTCTCTGCATAAGTAACATGAGTCTTTTTGTGTGCATTCATGATTGAGTCTTGTGTAGCACTGTTCGAGACCTCCTTTTTGAACGGCTGAACTTGAGTTTGCCTGAGGACAAGCAAAAGTTTAAGTTGGGGGTGTTGATGAGTCCACAAATTGGACTCATTTAGGGCTATATTTTGATAGAATTAGTGTCCTCAAATGCATATTTTATCTCAATATCTGATGAAAACCCTTAAGTTTAACGTATTTGGAATTTGGGGGAAAGCATGGACACTAATTAGCAAAAAGGAACAAAAGTGGCTGAAAGAACGAAGAAATGAAGGCCTAGGGATCACCGAGTACAATTGGCGAGTCGTCGATGAGCCTGTAGATCGCCTTTTGTTCCAGTGTACTGGGCCCTGAAGGAAATGATCGAATTAGCGGAGAAAAGAGGCAGTCGGCGTGTCACCGAGTAGTTCTGCGAAGTAGTACAATGTCGCCCAATGATCCAAACAGGACAATGCTGAACGATAGAGCAAGACGACGATGAAACCTACCAAAGGGCAGATCGCCGAGTTGATCGGTGATCTCGACAAACGATGCCGAATGATCCATTGCAGCACATATTTTTGAAAACTATAAATACTTGTTGAGAATTATTATTTTAGTATCAAATTTTTAGCTTTGAACAGTAATATGTCAAACTTGGCTTTTATTTTTGAGTTCTAAGTTTGGAGAGGGTTTTGAATAACTTGAAGGTTCAAAGGGTTTCAACTCTAAGGTTTTGGACTTGGGTCTTGTGGATTCTTCACTCTTGACTTCTTTTGAGACTTAAATCTTCATACCCAATTGAATGTTAACTCATTTTGGTATAAATTTCTATCCCTTTTGCATGTCTAGCTAAAACCCCAATTCGTGGGGTGTGATTTTGTGAATATGGGTTAGATTATCTGTTGGGTCTTGCTTATTGGTGGTTTATTTGTTGTTTAGATGTGATTTCTCTTAGTAGTTCTGGTGGAACTTAATGAAATTGTAGTTGCAAATATGATTTCACCTTTGTATTTTTGGCTTGCTCGACAGAGAGGTCGTAAAATTAAGAATACTAAATTGATGGCCGGTGGGAGTGGGTCGACATGAAGTTCAGCTCGAGAGTGAACCCTTGTCTCATTCCCACACACTCAGTTCGAGAGAGTGAACCCTTGTCTCATTCCCACACACTCAGTTCGAGAGAGTGAGTGGGCTAAGGCGTAGGATGTTCTTCACGCGGCAAGTGGGTATTCGAGAGGAACCCATTTTATTCGGGGTAAGTTGCTCGAGAGAGAATTTATCCCCACTATAGTCTAGCCGGGACAAATATTCAATGAATTTACTACCAAAAGCATGTACCGAACGATTTAGTCTATCCCATATTCCTATCACATCCTAACAATCCCGTCTCCATATTAGTTTCTTTCTTTATTTTCACTATTTTTGTTGTTTTAGTTTACTTATGAAAAAGCCCATTGATAAGTGACACTTGCGTCACTCCTTAGATTTAGCATGTTTATATTCGAAAATGTGATTAGCTATGACTAATTAGAACTTAATTTTATTTTTCTATTAATTTTCACCACCACTCCCTTGGGACTCGACCCCAACCCTTGGTTGGGTTATTATATTATTGCACGATCGTAGACACTTGTATTGGAAGTTGTGTCTTGATTATGCAAACATTACCCATATGTGTAAAAGTAAATTCTTTAATGTTGGAATTATTTTGGATATCAATTAAGGTCACTAAAAACTCCTAGCACAAAGTTGAGTTGAAAGTTTCCTCCAATTAAGTTTTGATTTAAAATTTTCCTTGGGTCAACTTCATACAACCATATATCTTAGAATATAAAGAGTTATGTGGCCCATAACATAGCAAATTAAAGGTATTTGAATCTATTTTCCAACACCACCTATTTCTCGTCAATCAAATTTTGAGTAAAAATTTATGACCATTTTAGTAACTGGTGTTGTGCAGTTCAGTTTTAACCGCGGGAAAATTTTAAATAAGGTAATTTTCTTATCCTCATACCACTAGGAAAACCTTCAAACGGATTAATCCATCATTCTCTTCTCTCTCAAACCCTAAGGCAAAACACTAAGCAAAACTCAAAGTACAAGACTCCATTCAAGATTCTTCTTCAAGGAAAGTTTTTCTCCAAAAAAATCATTTTTTCCAACTCAAATTCCTCCATACAATTATGAATCACTAATGAAGATCATAAATCTTGGCCATAAAGATTTAAAGAAACCAATTCAAGAATCTCAAGAAAGGTTTTCTTGATTGTTTACCTTCAAGCTAGGGTTTCAAGTCTTCTAATCAAATTCTTCTTCAAGAACCTTGTTCTTTTAGGTTTGTAAGGATATCATAGTATTGGACTAGTTTGTCCTCACACCCTAAATCTACTTTTAGATCAGTAAAAGAGTAATCGATTCTTTTCCTAGATTTGAGTATTCTTGATATAAGTTGATTTTGAGTTCTTGAGTTCATGTTTCTTTTAAAAAAATTATTCCTAATTATTGAGTTTCTATATTGTTATTGAGATCCTTGAGTTGATTTTTTTATTTTTATATTTCAGTATTAACCCTATTTTGAGTTATAAACTTTGAAAAGCTTTCTTTAAAGCCAACACTTGAGTTCTTAAACTGAGTTTTGAGAAAGCAAAGATGAGTTTTGAGAAAATAGTTTTTAAAGCATGATTAGTATGACAATCGAGTATGCCATTACTATATGAGCAGTATGGTAGCTAAATATACCATCAATGTCTATGCGGTATGACTTCCCGAGTCATCAATGATCTTATTATAATATGATTTTGATATGTTTTTGAGAAAGAGTTTTCAAGTATGAATTGAGTAATAGTATAAAAGGACTATGTATTCTGAGAGGTATAAATTTTTACATTGATAAAAGAGAAACTGAGATTTCTAAATGAGTTATGAGTTCAAAAGATATTTCAAGAGCAGTTAGCTCTTTTAAGAGGGTAATTTGAGCAATTATCTCAAATCAGAGGAAGAGTTGTGTTTTAAAACATATGAGCATAGTTATCTATATTATTAGGAGTAGTATTGAGCATTGATATAGGGGAGAGTTCAGAAAACTCACAACCCCTATAAACCATGTCTGCCAACATGGGTAAAGGATCATACTTTTTAGATGAATCCTTATTGCTCAGTGGATCCACTTAGTTGAGGTGTCATATATCCCGACAAGGTATAGGACAGTTCTAGTAGCGTTGGTGAGACGTTGTATCATCACGTAGCTCATAGTGATAGTTGTCTGTTAGAGAATCTCCTAATAAAGTTAAAGTTTATTTTTCTATATCACTTAATATGTTGAGTTCAGAGATGAGAAAGTATTTTTTAAAGCTTTAAATGATTTAACTCTTTGATTTATTTACATTACTCTTGAGTACATTGTTATTTATTGCAGTCCTTTCTGTCGGTTATTTGTTATTCAGCTATATTACGTACTCATAATTTCAATGTAGTAATGTCATTCGACTTGTATCTTTTAAGTATATAGATACAAGTTCTTAGGATCCTCAACAAGAGTATGCTGAGATCACTTCATCTACTCATCTGCTTATGAGTGAGACCTCCTTACTTTCGGAGTACTCCAATTTTATGAGTTGTTAGTAGTAGTTCTTATGAGGAGTCATGGGTCTTGTCCCGACACTCATCTTTATACAGTAGAAGCTTTATAGTTAGAAAGTTTTCAAGATTCTTTCAGTTTTCAGATGATTTATTTAAACTTTAACTTATGATTCATACTTAGTGTATTCAGCAAAGTTTTGGGATTTAGTAAGATGTTTTCAAACATTTCTTTCAATTTGATGTTTATGTATGCTCAATTTAGTCTTCCGCTTGAAGTCAGCCAGGATGAGGGTTCGCTTAGGGACCACCAATGGTTCTTAAGTGCCGGCCACGTTTAGGGTATAGGCTAGGTTCGTGACAAACCTGGTATCATAAAACCGAGTTCAAGTGTACTAGGGTGTCTATGAAACCGTGTAAAGTAGGATCTTATTTATGGTTGTGAGGACCCCACTTCTATAAATGAGGGACTACAAACATTTAGGAAAAGTTTCTCTTCATTCATACTCTAAATCATACAGAAAAGTTGTGTCATAAGGAACTTATTCAAAACTCACGTGTTTCTCAAATTCATTAGACTATCCCCCATACTCAAGGTAGTTGAAAATCAATGTAAGTTCATTATCAATGATTTACTCTACAAAAAAGTCTTGAGAAAGTCATGAGACTACAGAGGGGCTTAAGAGAAACCCATGAGTGAGCTTAAGTGTTGACATTCAATTAAAAAACACTCTTTTTCATATGAATCAGTCGTTCGAGCTAAAAGCGATCTCTTTTCTCAAAACCTTGTTTTAGTTGAGACCCTTATGCGAAAGTGTTATGGAGATTGGGTAGTATTTTCACCCAAAAATATAGTTTGAGTTATGAGATTATAAGAGGTAGTAGTAAGAGTCCCCAAAGTTAGATGAATGCATGGAGAGGTTCAGTAATTTATGAAAGGAAGATAGTGATGAGGCAAGATATGTTATTATGGTCATGCACCCAATAGGTTATCAATGAGGGTTTTTCCCTTATGGGTAGACTATGAAGTGACGAGTTTTTGAAGACTTCATGATAGGAGGTAGAGTAAGAGTTACAAGTTAGGAGGAGTTAGAATATACCTTAAATAGAAAGGATTTTATGATGATGTGTCATTATGTTAGTAACAACCAAGTGTAGGGGTTGAATAGGAGAGCAGGAGTATTCATGAGGTGATATATCTAAGCCGGACTTATATTTTTGGGAGATCCCATGATATTCAGAGGGCTATAGAACTAACTAGCCAGTCCTGTATAGTGAGTGAGTACATATTACATAAGTGGTGAAAGGAAGTGTGACGGTAAATTGTTAGTATGAAGAGTGAGAGACAAAGATTGACTACTTGTCATGAGGTTTTAGTGGGCGAGTGTTTCTTAATTTGTATCTAGTAGTTGTAAATTAGTGTAGCAAGTGAGCAATCATATTGATATCCCGGTTTAATAATAAACATTAGGCTTGAATTTTAGATGAGAACGGTGGTAAAAAAGAATGTAAACATGAGGGTGATGATGTTAGTTCGAGATCTAATCTGGTAGATTTGACATAGAGTAGGTAAGAAATTAAGGTGTTACATTTTACAAGTGTGAGTCGTACAAGTATGAGATACTAACTTTTAGATGAGAGCAATGAAGTATGGCTATGTCATTAGATTAACAATAGCATTAAGAGGTGGACCCGAGATTGTATGTAGTTAGATGAGGTTCCAGTTAAGTTAATGATTTTTTTCATGTGTGCCTAGATAGTATAATTGAACTATTAATGTGGAATAGGCTGAGGTAAGAATTATTTTTTCTTCCTTTAAGATCTAGATGAAACATCCTTATAAGCCTTTAAGAAGAGGTTAAGAGAAGCATCTTAGAAATAGGTATTAGAAGGAGCCTTAGTACCAGCTTATGGAGAGTTCACTAGCCATGGGGTAAGCCTTTCCCGAGTATCAGAGTAAATGGAATGTAGCCCAGTTTAGCGATTGTCATGCCCCGAGCCTACACCCTGGGCAGGACTGGCACTCAAGAACCATTGATGACCTCAAGCGAACCCTTGGCCTGGCTTAACTCTCAGCGGAAGAATGACTCAACAAAAAAAAGTATTGAAATACAATCATAACGAAAATGTCTCAATGAATAACTTAGAATGTTTTGAAGATAAGCATCCAACTAGACAAAATGGCAACTCAAGTCTCAACATGAACAACTAAAATTGAAAAGACTCATGAACTGATAAATATCTAATTGTCTATGAAGCCTCTAATAACTAAGATGGACGTGAGGACAAGACCCACGACATCGTAATGAACTAGAATAAATAAGCAATAAAAAGGGATCCTCTAGAAGCAAGGAGGCTCATCAACAACTCTGAATATCAACTGAATCAAAGATGCACTGGATGCTGATCTTGGTTACCTGTATCTGCATCATAAAAGATGCAGGCCAACTGCCATCAGTACATTGAATGTACGAGCATGCTAGGGGAATTCTAAAACAAGATAGAAGCTTGAAAGGGAACCGAAAGAACATAATTAGTCTCAACTCAACTTAACTCATTTCAATATAAAGCAGTAATATAGATGCAATATATAGAAAAGCTTTAAAAACATGTGGAGAAAAACTCTGTGTATTGAAAAATACAATATTACTCAGTTTTTATGCAAGGATACAATTTAAACTCTGTTGTATATGAAAATACAAGTAAACTCTGTGTGTAAGAATACAAAATATCTCTGTGGGGGTTTCTCTAATCGACAACCATCACTATGAGTAATATGATGATACAGTGTTTTACCTCACGCTGTCAGGGTCGTCCTATACCTTGTCGGGGGTATAGAACCTAACTACTAAGTGGATCGACTAGTCTATTCTAAAAATTACTAAGGAATCATCTATAAAGTATGACACTTTTCTACCCATGTTGGTCACACGGTTTATGGAAACTTTGAATTATCTGAACTTAAGCTCGTCCCCAAATCGGTGCTCAATATAACTCCAAAAATGTAACTAGCTCATATGTTTAAAAACATAACTATTTTTGTGGTTTGAGATAATTACTTAAAAACTAGCCCAAAGGCTCTCTTGGAAATCAGTGTTTCCTGTTTTACTTAAATGTGAAAATATTTACTTTTTACTGAAAAAACTAGCTCAAAGGCTCTTTTGGAAATCGGTGTCTCCTTTCTTGTTTAAATGTGAAAATATTTACTCTTTGGTATTACGTAGTATAATCTTTTGAATAAAATGAGCTTCATTTGCTACTCTTTACTCAAGTCTTAAAACAAGTTTAAAGCACTTGCAAAAGAGTTTCGAAAAGACTCTGCTCTCGAGACTTGGCACTTACTTTCCTTGAATTTGAATTTATAGATTCAAGGTTATGAGTCATGTTTATGGATGATATCATGATGGTTATAGGTACCTTAGGGTGTATAAATCAACTAGAAAATATAGGTATGGTTCAAGGGAACTCAAACGTAAAGAATCGGAAAGGGTAGAGGACCTGGCGAACCTTGCGTACTGAGTGGTGCGGGCCGCCAAACTCAAAACTACAAAACCTGGGTTGGGGTACACTTAGTGTCGCAGCGCCCCAGAACCCAAACGTCAGACTCTAATGTGGGGCGCACTGAGTAGCGTAGCCCCCACCCCTTTTCCCCAAAATTTTGACGAATTTTCTTATTCGTTTTTCGAACCTAATTCATCTTGATTCGATTGGTTCCTTCCCTAAATACTTAGATTTGAATACCAAACCAAAGTATAGAAGAATCTACTCAAAAACAACCTCAAATCTCATGAAACTAACTCAAGAACTTTTCAATAACTCTACAATCAAGATATCAATAGAAGCTTCAACAAAATTCATCAAGAACTCAATTTCTCTACTTTCCAAAATGTAAATCTGCTGAAATAAATCATGATTGGCACGTGGATGAACGAACCCAACGCTAAGTGATCTCACATACCTATTAGGCATTTAACCTTGGTGAAATCCGCAAGCGAAATCTCAAGAACGATGATAAACTTTGGCTTTTCTCCTCTTGAGTTATTTCTCCAACAACCCTAGTGTTAAATATTTGAGTGCGTAAACTGAACCGATTCAATTTAGACCTCTACTTATTTACTAAAATGAAATAAATTAATTGGATATGGAAAATAAAAAAATACCCCTTTAAAATTCAGTTAACTTTCCTTATCTAGACAGTCCAACTTTGAATGGGCATATCTCCCTCATACGAGCTCGAAAATTAGAAAACTCGATGGAGTTGGAATGATAATTCCAAGACCTTTCATTTGATATCTTACAATATCTCTCCTTTGGGAACATTCATCCTCGAATGAGATTACTCTTAGTAGTCTAAGGGTGTAACATCTAACATTCAGCTCAAACACCCAACAAGAAAATCTAACACATTCTGTATATTAATTAAAGAGATAAGAATTGAATTAGTACCTTGATCTGGAATTTCTCTAGGCTCAAAGAGATGTGGATATCTCTTCTTCATATCCTCCTCATCTTCCCAAGTATCTTCATCAACAAACTGATTTCTCCACAGAACTTTGTATGATGCTACTTCCTTGGTTCTCTACTTGCGAACCTGGCGGTCTAGAATCTGAACAGGAATCTCCTCATAAGACAAGCTATCCTTCATACCAATATCTTCAGTTGATATAATTAATGAAGGATCACCCATACATTTTTTTAACATGTAAATGTGGAACACTAGATGAACTTCTGCTAACTCTTGCGGTAGCTCCAACTCATAAGCTACATTACCAATCCTTTTGGATATTTTGTAAGGACCTATATACCAGGGACTAAGTTTCGCCTTCTGACCAAATTTCATAACACCCTTCATTGGTTAAACCTTCAAGTATACCCAATCATCTACTTCAAACTCTTAGTCTCTGCTCCTAACATCATTGCAGTCTTTCTGACGACTCTGCGATGTTTCAGCCTTTCTTGGATAACTCTTACTTTTTCCATAGCTTGATGAACTAAGTCTGGTCCTATCAACCCAGCTTCACCAACTTCAAACCATCTAATTGGAGATCTGCATCTTCTTCAATAAAAAGCTTCATAAGGAGCCATCTGGATGTTAGAATGATAACTATTGTTGTAAGCAAACTCAATGACAGGTAGGTAATCATCCCAATTACCTTTTAAATCAATCACACAAGTCCTCAACATATCTTCTAAAGTATGAATAGTGCGCTCTGCTTGACCATCTGTCTGAGGATGAAAAGCAGTAATCAAGTTCACCTTTGAACCTAAGCCTTTCTGGAATGACTTCCAAAATAGTGCAGTAAATTGGGCACCTCTATCTGAAATAATAGACACTGGGACTCCATGAAGTCTTAATACCTTTTGAATATATAACTTGTCATAATTCTCTCTGTATGGATAGCCTTTACCGACAAAAAATGGGCTGATTTTTTCAGTCGATCAATAATCACCCAAATAGAATCATGTTTCCTGTGAGACCATGGAAAGCCAGTAATGAAATTCATATTGATCATCTCCCACCTCCATTATGAAATCTCTATATTGTTAGCCATACCACCAGGCCTTTGGTGCTCTACTTTAACTTTTTGGCAATTCAGGGATTTAGCAATGAACTCAACAATACCTTTCTTCATACTATTCAACCAATATAATTCCCTCAAGTCACGATACATCTTTGTGGAACCCAGATGGATAAAATATCTGGAGCTATGAGCTTGATACGCTCCAATTACACCTCTTTTCAGAAGCATAAGTGATCGTTATCAAGTAAAGAACCCAACTTGTAGGTTGGGGTAGATCCTACGAGAAAAATGGTTTAGACTTAACTTTAACCAACAATTATATTCGTTTATTCAAATTACTTCCAGAAACAAGTAATTAAAGGGGGGGATTTGGGAAACAAATGGTAAGAATTCAGTAAGTAATAAGTAAACAAAAGTCAATTTCGGTTGTTATCAAGATGAGAGAATTAACTAGGGTATACGTGTTCCCCACAAGCTCATAACGCAGTAATCCTAGTAATAGCAATCCTTTCCTAGTGTACTACATGCAAAGTGATAA
>JAJOOO010011435.1:0-25717 GCA_029582685.1 Solanum piurae
TAGGAAATCAAGAATTGCTATAGTTGCAGGTTAATCTCCAAAGCCAAAAACTAGAATTAAAGTAATAGTGTCTAACCCCAAAAAATAAGAAGAAAAAACCCTAAAAAGTATCCCCTTAAAATAATTATTTCTATGGACTATTTATATATATTAAAACAAAACCCTAAATAAAATAAATGAGTCCAAATAAAATTAGGATTCCAAAACCAAAAGGAATTGGATTTCTCTTTTTTATATTTTTAGATGAAGAAATCATGAACTTACGTAATAAGTGGAAGAAACCCAGAATCTCAACGTAAAAATCTTCAAAACCAACTTAGGAAATCAAGAATTGCTATAGTTGCAGGTTAATCTCCAAAGCCAAAAACTAGAATTAAAGTAATAGTGTCTAACCCCAAAAAATAAGAAGAAAAAACCCTAAAAAGTATCCCCTTAAAATAATTATTTCTATGGACTATTTATATATATTAAAACAAAACCCTAAATAAAATAAATGAGTCCAAATAAAATTAGGATTCCAAAACCAAAAGGAATTGGATTTCTCTTTTTTATATTTTTAGATGAAGAAATCATGAACTTACGTAATAAGTGGAAGAAACCCAGAATCTCAACGTAAAAATCTTCAAAACCAACTTAGGAAATCAAGAATTGCTATAGTTGCAGGTTAATCTCCAAAGCCAAAAACTAGAATTAAAGTAATAGTGTCTAACCCCAAAAAATAAGAAGAAAAAAACCCTAAAAAGTATCCCCTTAAAATAATTATTTCTATGGACTATTTATATATATTAAAAAAAAACCCTAAATAAAATAAATGAGTCCAAATAAAATTAGGATTCCAAAACCAAAAGGAATTGGATTTCTCTTTTTTTTTTCCTCGCGTAAATTATTTGCTAATTCTGTTGCCGCTGCCTTCATAATAATAAGAATCCTCCGACTGCTGACACGGGGCAGATGCAGGCTGTTTGAATTGCTCATTACAGCCGTCTATTACACTTGGCTGCCAAAAATTTCCACGTGGCAATGGTGGATTGGCAGATTTTTAATTCTACCGCAATTTTGCATCTAACAACCTTTATATATAAATATATTATTATATTAAATTTAATCCATTAAGTTATGTGCCTGATTACCTTCTTCAACCTTCCATCTTTAATTCGTTTTAACTCCAAACTTCTTCATTTTCCACCAATTTAATCCTACAAATAAAAATATACTATTTAGCACAATCCATAAAATTCACTCTCAGAAAGAACAAATATAAATAATAAATGTGAGGTATTATGATTAAAAATATGTATTTTGGCCTCACATCATCCGTCGGTGACCCCGACAACTTTTAAGTCAGGGGTCTTTTGGTCTTTTCCTTATGCGTGAACCCCTAAACTACATCGTTTAAACCCTAAACTACGTGGTTTTGGTCCGTTTTAGCGTAGAAACATAACTAGAACTTACCTAAGTCAAATCATTCATCAAAACTTAGAAACTTAGAGCGTAGAGAGAAGAAAGAGGCGACCAAACCCTAGTTCAAGAACGCAGCCAAGTTCCATAAATTACAGCCCCGAAATCGAAAGATTTTTCCATGGAATTTGTCACTAGGTATATGGTATTTCACTAGTGGGTTCCTTTCACCCATTAGGTCCCTAGATTTCAGTCAGAATCTTGATCCCCTTAACATTATCTTGACTTAGAGTTTCTTGAATATTAGAATTGTTGGGTTTTCAACTGTTAGAATGATCCAAATCATATTATCACGTTATAGTATTGTTTTGCCCAGATTCATGCATAAACTCAGAACTCTAGCTATGTAGTTCCTTTAGTTCATGAATTACACATGCTAGGTTAGTTAATTCAGTTACATATAAACATGCCTCAATTTTTGAATTCATTATTATCAGTATATTGATGTTGCATTCTCAGTTTGCATGTCAGTTTTGAGCTATCCAGTATTACAATATTTCAGTCATAAAGTGTTAATTACTTAATCATATGAGCAGCTTAATACCGAGTGGATTAGGGTCAGTCACCCTCAAGTCACAGAACTACGTGCCCCGTAGGTTGTAAGTCCCCTCTGTAGGCATCATTTTAGTGATCATGTCAGCATGCCTCTATACCTCTTGCAGGGTATATTGGGTCCTCTCGATGGGGTGTATACATCTGACTCCACATTTAGCTCATGTGGTTTTATGCCGGTTAATAGTAGCTCTCTTACAGTTCAGTCAGACTCTATTGCATTGACTATGTTATCATTATAGTTCAGAAATTAGTCTTAGCATGTTATAAACTTGGTCATTGCATTCAGTATTTCATGTTCAGTATTTTTAGTTTGTATCATGCTTATCTCATGTCATTGCTCAGATTTATGCTTTGATTCAGTTATGTTTGTTGTTGAGTGTTACTCTATCCTACATGCTCAGTACCCTTCAAGTACTGACGCATACTCTGCGCTACATCCTCTCGTGATGTAGGTTCAGGTCCTCAACTACCTTTATCAAGCTTTAGTTTTAATTTTGCTAGATCTAGCTGGGGAATGTCCCAACATTTCTAGTCAGTAGAGGCCTTATTTCAGAGATAGTTAGTTTCAACTTTAGTCTTAGAGTTTGACTTTTCTTTTGTATAAAACTCTCATTTATCTTTATTCAGATTTAGTATATGGGTATTCCTCATCATTTCAGATTAACATATGATTTAGGTTCCGCATAGTATTTGTTGCTTCAGTTTACTTTACTTGCTTATGATTATGCCAGCAGGGTTAGCTTGGGATCACTTGCGATCCTAGGTCCCGTGTTGCGTCCAAGGGGTAGACTCGGGGTTTGACAAACTTGGTATCAGAGCACTAGGTTTAAGAGTCCTAGGATGTCAAAAAAGCCGCACTAAGTATAGTCATTTTCATGGGTGTGAAGTGCACCACATCTAATGAGAGGAAGACTGAAGTATTTTGGGAAGAACTTCACTCTCTTTGTTACTCTTATCGTGCATAAGATGTGATCTAATTCCTTATGAACTCATCATTTTGCGTTTCAGATCATGCCTCCTCGTAGAGCTTATGGAAGGGGTGCAAATGCACGCAATGCTAACACAAGTCCTCCAGTCCCAGATCAAGAAGTTTCGAATGCTAAATTTTGGAACGCTATTCAGTTGTTGTCTCAGAGTGTGACCAACCAGAACAATCAACAGGTTCCAGTTTCGACAATTGCTAATGTTGGGTCAGATGTAGCTAGAGTTCATGATTTCGTTAGGATGAATTGTCCTGAGCTCTTAGGATCGAAGACTGGTGAGGATCCCCAAAACTTCATCAATGAGGTCAAAAAGATCTTTGGAGTGATGCAGGTAACTGGGATTGATCGGGTTGAGTTGGCATCTTACCAGGTTAATGATGTAGCTCATATCTGGTACACTCAGTGGAAAGAGAACAGGGTATAAATGCCACTCCTATCACTTGGTATTTCTTCAGTGAGACCTTTCTAAATAGGTTCTTCCCAATAGAGTTGAGGGAGGCAAATGCTTAAGAGTTTATTAATTTGAGGCAGTGTTCTATGACGGTCCAAGAGTATGGACTCAGGTTCACCCAACTCTCCAGATATGCTCCTCACATGGTGGCCGATTCCAGGGCTCAAATGATCAAGTTCATTTTTGGGGTATCCGATCTTGTGAAAATAGAGTGTAGAAATAGCATTTTACTTGAAGATATGAACATCTCTAGGCTCATGACTCATGATCAACAAGTTAAGGGTGCTAAACTTATGGAACATGCGAAGGAGAATAAGAAGGCTAGGACCGGCAACTATGACTACTCTCAACAGAAATTGAGTGGTGGAAATCGCTCGTAGTTTCAACAGAAGTCTTCAACTCCAGCACCTTCATCAGTTAGTGTTCCATCCTCCAAGTTTCTAAATGATCAGAAAGGTAGGGCATCAGGCTCCAAGTCTTAAAGTAGTATTTCAGGCACCAGAACCTACCCAACTTGTCTAAAGTATGGTAAGAACCATCCGGGCAAGTGTCTTGCAGGAAAGGAAGGATGTTTTGGGTGTGGTCAGTCTGGTCACAGGTTGAAAGATTGTCCTTTTAAACATTGTCAAGGAGGAAATAATAGTAGAGCTCATTCCACAACTTTAGCAGCGCCAGCAGGTCGCCCGACTCAGCCGGGTAACTCATCTGGTACAGGTGGCGGTCAGCACCAAAACAGGTTGTATGCTCTTCAGGCTCGCCAGGATCAGGAAGACTCTCCTTATGTAGTCACTGGTACGTTACGAGTCTTTGACTTAGATGTTTGTGCATTGTTAGATCCAGGGGCTACTCTTTCCTTTGTAACTCCTTATATAGCAGTTAAATTTGATGTTAGTCTAAAAACTCTCTCAAAATCCTTCTCAATCTCTAATCCAGTCGGTGACCCAGTTATAGCTAGACGGGTATACATAAATTGCCCTGTCACAATCTCCCAGAAATTCACCTCAGCAAATCTTGTAGAGTTAGAAATGGTAGACTTCGATATCATTCTATGCATGGATTGGTTACATTCATGTTATGCCTCATTCGATTGTAGAACTAAGATTGTTCATTTTCAGTTTATAGACGAACCAATCTTAGAATGGAAGGGTAGTAGCTTAGCACCTATGGGTCGATTCATTTCTTACCTTAAGGCAAAAAAGATGATTTCTAAGGGCTATCTCTATCATCTAGTTTGAGTTAAGGATTCAAGCTCCAAAACCCCAACTCTTGAGTCAGTTCCCGTAGTTAATGAGTTTCCAAAAGTGTTTCCAGAAGATCTTCCTGGAGTTCCTCCCAAAAGGGAAATTGACTTTGGAATTGATCTCCTTCCAGATACCCAGCCTATTTCTATTCCTCCTTACAGAATGGCTCTAGTAGAGCTTAAGGAATTGAAAGAGCAGTTGAATGACCTTCTAGATAAGGGTTTCATCAGACCCAGTATATCCCCATGAGGTGCACCAATGTTATTTATAAAGAAGTAAGTTGGTTCCCTCAGAATCTGCATTGACTATAGGCAGTTGAACAAGGTCAAAATCAAGAATAAGTATCCCATCCCCAGGATTGATGACTTGTTTGACCAACTTCCGGGTGCTAATCATTTCTCAAAGATAGACCTCAGATCGGGTTATCATCAGCTCAAGGTAATAGATAGTGACATTCTGAAGATAGCCTTTAGAACTCGGTATGGTCATTATGAATTTGTAGTTATGTCATTTGGACTAATCAATGCTCCTGCAACTTTCATGAACTTGATGAACAAAATGTTCAAGCAGTATTTGGACTTGTTCGTTATTGTTTTTATTGACGATATCCTTATTTACTCTAGGAATGAGGGAGAACATGCGAATCATTTAAGGGTTGTTCTGCAAACTCTTAAAATCGCCAATTATTCTCTAAGTTTAGCAAATGTGAGTTTTTGTTGCAGTCTGTTACTTTTCTTGGTCATATTGTGTCTAGAGAAGGGATCCAAATGGATTCACAGAAAATAGTGGCAGTGAAACTATGGCCCAGACCTACCTCTCCTATAGATATCAGAAGTTTCTTGGGTCTAGCAGGTTATTACAGAAGGTTCATGGGAGGATTTTCATCCATAGCCTCTCCATTAACTAAGTTGACTCAGAAAAAGGTCAAGTTTCAGCGATCAGATGATTGTGAGAAGAGCTTCGCAGAACTGTAAACTAGGTTGACTCTACCAGATGGTTCATACGATTATGTGATCTATTATGATGCATCCAGAGTCGGCCTAGGTTTTGTGTTGATGCATCTAGGTAAGGTTATAACTTATGCTTTTAGATAACTTAAGGTTCATGAGAAGAACTATCCAACTCATAACCTCGAGATGGCAGCAGTGGTGTTTGTACTTAAGATTTGGAGACATTACTTATATGGTGTCTATGTAGATGTGTTCACAGACCACAAGAGCCTTCAGTATGTGTTCACCCAGAAAGTGTTGAATCTTTGCCAGAGGAGAAGGCTAGAGTTCCTCAAAGATTATTATATGAGTGTGCATTACCATCCTGGTAAGACCAATGTAGTAGCAGATGCTCTTAACAGACTATCTATGGGTAGTATAGCGCATGTTGAGGAAGAAAGAAAGAAACTAGCAAAAGATTTTCATAGACTTACTCGCCTAGGAGTTCGTCTTATGAGCATATCAGATGGTGGTGTAACAATTCAGAATGGGTCAGAATCTTCTTTGGTAGTGGAGGTTAAGGAAAATCAAGAGAGTGATCCAATATTGCTTGAACTAAAGGGTGCAGTCCATCAACAGAGAGTTGAGGTTTTCTCCCAAGTGGGAGATGGTGTGCTTCGCTATCAGGGTCGATTATATATTCCTAAGGTGGGTGAGTTGAGATAGAAAATTCTTGTAGAAGCCCATCAATGCAGATATTCTATTCATCTAGGCGCCACTAAGATGTACCGTGATCTGAGGGAAGTTTTTTGGTGGAATGGCATGAAAAGAGATATAGCAAATTTCGTGTCTAAGTGCCCCAATTGCTAGCAAGTCAAGGTAGAACATCAGAAACTAGGAGGTATGACTCAAGTGATTGAGATTCCTATTTGGAAGTAGGAAGTGATCAACATGGACTTCATCATATGTTTACCTCGTACTCGCAGACAACATGACTCCATTTGGGTGATAGTTGATAGAGTTACTAAGTCTTCACGCTTTTTGACGGTCAAGACTACAGATTCGGTGGAGGACTACACCAAGCTTTACATTAATAAGATAGTCAGGTTACGTGGGGTTCCTTTGTCTATTATCTCAGATAGAGGTCCTCCGTTTACCTCTCATTTTTGAAAGTCATTTCAGAAAGGCCTTGGTACTCAGGTTAATCTTAGCACAACATTTCATCCGCAGACGGATGGTCAGGCAGAGCATACCATTCAGACCTTAGAGGAAATATTGAGACCTTGTGTGATCGATTTCAAGGATAGTTGGGATGATCACCTTCCTCTTATAGAGTTCGCCTACAATAATAGCTATCATTCTAGCATTCAGATGGCCCTTTATGACGCATTATATGGGCATAGATGTAGATCTCTAGTTGGTTGGTTTGAAGTAGGTGAAAAAGCCTTGATAGGGCCAGATTTAGTTCATGATACTATGGAGAAAGTGCAACTCATTAGAGATAGACTTAAGACAGCCCAGAGTCGCCAGAAGTCCTATGCAGATGTAAGGAGAAGGGAACTAGAGTTCCAAGTTAATGATTGGGTTTTCCTGAAAGTGTCACCCATGAAAGGGGTGATGAGATTTGGAAATAAAGGAAAGCTCATCCCTAGATATGTAGGCCCTTACAAGATCTTGAAAAGGGTTGGTACAGTGGCTTATGAGTTAGAGTTGCCAGCAGAACTAGCATCAGTCCATTCGGTTTTTCACATTTCATTACTTTAAGAAGTGTGTGGGTGATCCATCATCTATTGTGCCTTTAGAAAGTGTGTCTGTGAAGGATAGTCTCACTTATGAAGAGGTACCAGTTAAAATCCTTGATCGTCAGGTTCAAAGGTTGAGAAACAATGAAGTCGCTTCAGTCAAGATTTTTGTGGAGGAGTCAGTTCGTAGAGAGAGCTACTTGGGAAGCAGAAGCAGCCATGAAGGCCAAGTATCCTCACCTCTTTCCTTCCGATTCCATTCCAACTTGAGGTAATAGTTCCTCTTCAGTTTTTCAGTCATTCATGCGTAGCTTCAGTCTTAGCATCTTGTTCCTTCAGTTTGTACTTTCATTTTCAGCATATTTGCATGTTAGTGGAACTTAGTTCAATCAAAAATCTGTTTCATGTACTTAGTGGTAGGGCTTTCATCTCTTTCCCTCCATTTAGGCTAGTTTAGTCTTCATTCGAGGATGAAGAACCCAAATAGGAGATAATGTAACACCCCCTATACTAGAACATACCAGATTGCAGTTTTCAGGTGTTGCCGGTGGCACCCACGTGTACCATCCACGAATTATAGGAGGACCCATGGTTCGTCTTGCATGTCCGTGGTTCGCACCTGCGACCCTGCTCCCAGAAGCCTCAAAAAAATTGGCTAAGGGTCAGACCACTCCAGGACCTACGGACCGTAGGTCAGACCACGGTCCGTGGTCCAAGGCCGTAGGTCGGATCCTCTGAATCTAGCTCCCAGTCGTGACTGATGGTTGACTAGCACGGACCGTCAGTCAATCGATGGTCCGTCGGTGACCCCGACAACTTTTAAGTCAGGGTTCTTTTGGTCTTTTCCTTATGCGTTGGACCCCTAAACTACGTTGTTTAAACCCTAAACTACATGGTTTTGGTCAGTTTTAGCCTAGAAACATAACTAGAACTTACCTAAGTTAAATCATTCATCAAAACTTAGAAACTTAGAGCGTAGAGAGAAGAAAGAGGCGACCAAACCCTAGTTCAAGAATGCAGCCAGGTTTAATCAATTTTAGCCCCGAAATCTAAAGATTTCTTCGTGGAATTCATCACCAGGTATGTGGGATTTCACTAATGGGTTCCTTTCACCCATTAGGTCCCTAGATTTTGGTCAGAATCTTGGTCCCTTTAACATTATCTAGACTTAGGGTTTCTTGAAAGTTAGAATCGTTGGGTTTTCAGTTGTTAGAATGATCCAAATTATATTATCACGTTATAGTATTGTTTTGCCCAGATTCATGTATAAACTCAAAACCCTAGCTATGTAGTTGCTTTATTAATGAATTACACATGCTAGGTCAGTTATTTAAGTTACATATAAACATGTCTCAGTTTTTGAATGCATTATTATCAGTATATTGATGTTGCATTCTCAGTTTGCATCTCAGTTTTGAGCTATCCAATATTACAATATTTCAGTCATAAAGTGTTAATTACTTAATCGTATGTGAAGCTTAATACTGAGTGGACTAGGGTCAGTCACCCTCAAGTCTCAGAACTACGTGCCTCATAGGTTGTAAGTCTCCTCTGTGGGTATTGATTTAACGTATCATGACACTTCATCCAATACTAAGTGCCAATGATCGTTAGTCAGTAATATAACCCAACTGAATGAGTTGGGGTCGAATCCCATAGGGAGTGGTACTTGCTTAAGATTCAATAGCAAAGTTCGAATATGTTCAAGTCAATCATAGGTAAAGACATTTACGAATAAAAGCATACTTCAAATTAAAGGGTTACACAAGTGTCAAATAATAGGGGGGTTTTGATTGTAAATATCAACTACAATAGCAACAAATAACATGAATTAACAAGTAATGAGATGGGTTCTTGGGATGTGATTGGATTATAGGCTAAGGTAGACAAATGGGTAATTGCAACTGATAGTAAATAACTGTAAATCAATGAATAAGCTAGACTTTAGTGGGGATAAACTTTCTCTCGAACATTTTACCCCGAATCAAGTTGGTTTCTCTCGAACACCAATAAGTAACAATTAAGAACAGCCTACACTTTAGTCCATTCACTCTCTTGAGTTAAATGTGTGGAAAAGGGTTTAGGATTCACTCTCTTGAGATGAACCCATGACAATCCAATAACCATAGACCATTAATTTAGTAATCTTGGTTTTAAAACCTCTCTCTCGAGCAAGCCAAAAACACGAAGGTAGAGTTTCCTTTGCAGCTACAATATTTTAAATTAAACCATAATTACTGATTGAAATAACTTTTAAACAATATTTAAACTATCAATAAGCAAAACCCATAAGATAAATCAACACATAATCACATCCCAAGAATTAGGGTATTAGCTAGACATCATAAAAAGATAGAAATTGTTACCAAATTGTGTTTCCATCAACTGGGTACGATTAATTTCATCTTTAAAAAGGCCCAAGTTGAAGAATCTCAAAGACCCACTTTCAATTTCTCAAAAATGGAAAACTTCAATTCTTCAAAGCTAAGGAAAATATTATCTCAATACTCTCAGTTCAAACTCAAAAATTATTCTAATCAATGTTCTGAATAAAATTTGATACTAAACATAATATTTGAAAATGTATTTATAGTCGCCAAAAATATGCTGCGGAGGGCCATTCAGCACAGTAAGTCGGGGTCGCCAATCAACTCGGCGATCCGCCCTTTGGTCAGTTCCATCACCTTTTTGTTTGGGCTTCGACATCCTCAAGTTTTGTAACTTTGGGCGATCCAACACTGCATCGCGGAACCATTCAGTGACTCACCGACTAATTCTTTCTGTCACCGACTTGATTTTCTCTTTCAAGGCTTGGCACACTGGAACTTTAGGTGAGGTAATAGCCACTCGATGACTCGCCCAATGGATTAGGCGAGCAACAGACCTTCTTTTCTTCGTTCTTTCAGTTGCCTTGTTCTTTTTTGCCCGTTAGTGTCCATGCTTTGTTCCTCAATCAAAATACCTAGAAATCAAGAATTTACATCAGTTATTGGCAAACAATAAGCATTTGAGGACACTAAATCTCTCTAAATAATGCCCTAAATGAGTCAAAATCGTGGACTGATCAAGCATCATTTTAGTGATCACGCCATCATGCCTTTATACCTCTGGCATGGCATATTGGGTCGTCTCGATGGGGAGTATACATCGGACTCCACATTTAGCTCATGTGGTTTTATGTTGGTTATTAGTAGCTCCCTTACAGTTCAGTCAGACTCTATTGCATTGACCATGCTATCATTATAGTTCAGAAATTAGTCTCAACATGTTATAAACTTGGTCATTGCATTCAGTATTTCATGTTCAGTATTCTCAGTTTGTATCATGCTTATCTCATGTCACTGCTCAGATTTATGCTTTGATTCAGTTATTTTATTGTTCAGCGTTACTCTATCCTACATGCTCAGTACCCTTCAAGTACTGACACATACTCTGCGCTACATCTTCTCGTGATGTAGGTTCAGGTCCTCAGCAGTCAGATCACGCATAAATCATTTCTCGATCTTCAGTTCAGCATCATCAGTGGTGAGTCCTCATTCTTCGAGAACTAGTGATATAACTACCTTTATCGCTTTTAGCTTTAGTTCCAGTTTTTCTAGATCTAGCTGGGGCATGTCCCATCATTTCTAGTTAGTAGTGGCTTTATTTCAGACATAGTTAGTTTCAACTTTAATCTTAGAGTTTGACTTTTATTTTTTATTCAAACTCTCAGTTATATTTATTCAGATTAAGTATATGGGTATTCCCCATCATTTCAAATTAACATATGATTTAGCTTCCGCATAGTATTTATTGCTTCAGTTTACTTTAGTTGCTTATGATTATTCCAGCAGGGTTAGCTTGGGGTCACTTGTGATCCTAGATCCCGTGTTGCGTCTAGAGGGTAGCCTCGGGGCATGACAAACTGGTTCGGCAAGCCCGACTTACTTTGCCGAATGGGCTTTCGTAGCACATTTTTTGCGGCTATAAATAGGATTTTGAACATATTAGTTGAGTTTCTGGAATCATATATCTTTTGAATAATTTTATCATAATTTAGACATTTTTTTATCAGAGAGAGTTTTCTCTAGAGTTTTCTTTCACTTTGAAGGATTGAAGAAATTCACTTTTGGTAAATTGGAAGTGGGCCTTTGAGATTCATCGATTTGGAGCACTGAAAGGAAGAAATCACTCTTACCCAGTTGATGGATAATCAATTTGGTAACTATTTTTATCTTTTTATAATGTCTAGCTAAAACCCCAATTCTTGGGGTGTGATCATCTGATTATGGGTTGATTTAGCTTATGGGTATTGCTAATTGTTAGTTTAAATGCTATTTAAAAGTGAGTTTAATCATTAATTCGGGTTTAATTTAAGAATTGTAGTTGCAAATGCAGTTTTATGTTTGCGTTCTTGGCTTGCTCGAGAGAGAGGTTTTAGAACTAAGGTTTTTTATTAATGGTTTGTCGGTATTGGGTTGACCTGGGTTTCGCTCGAGAGAGTGAATCCTAAACCCTTTCCCACACATTTAGCTCGAAAGAGTGAATGGATTAAGGTGTGGGCTGCTCTTAATTTTCATGCTTGTTGATGTTTGAGAGAAATCAGTTGATTCGGGGTAATTGTTCGAGAGAAAATTACCTCCCTTATATCCTAGCCTACTCACTAATATCTAGCTATTTACTAATAGTTGAAATTACCCATATGTCTATATTTTCCTATAATCGATCATATCTCAAGAATTAGTCTCATTATTGTTAATTCTTATTGCTTGTGACTGCTGTTTGTAGTTGATAACCAAAACCGAAACCTCTATTTGACATTTGTGTCACCCCCATACTTGATTATGTCTTTAATCGATAATTTCTATTCCTATGGCTAATTAGACCGCATTCATACTTCCTAATTGAATCTGAAACACGTATCGCTCCCTGTGGAATTCGACCCCAACTCATTTAGTTGGGTTTTATACTGATTTACGATCATTGAACACCTAGAATTTGATGAGGTGTCCTTGAAATGCCAAATCACAATTGGAAATGGATGGAGACAAAATGAGCCAAATTGATTAAACTACTATAATAAAACCAAACATAAAAAAATACAATCAAAAGGGACTATTGGCACAAGATCCCTCACCCCACCAAAATAAATGTGTAGTGTCCTCAATGCAAATGAAAGAATTAAATAAGCTTAGATTGAGAGACTCCATGATGCCTTTAGGGCGGTTGCATTTGCTAACAAATGAGACATATGATATGAGATTGATGACAAGGTCGAGGAATTACCGAACATGGTGAACTCACATGAAGTGCCTGTAGCGCATGAGAAATCATTTCCATCTTGGAAGGTTGAAGACTGATCACGTAAGGTAAATATGCGGATTCTCGAATTTCCACGTTCATCGCCAAACTTGACAGTAGACCCTCTAAATTGTGCAACTCATTAAGAAACTGAGTTAGGTTCTCTATACATCATTGGCGGATCGCCGAATTAGAGATGTACATCACCGAATGCAATAGTACGTTCACAAAGTTGAGCTTCCCAAAGGGTGAACTCGTTGGAGCTTTGCGTAGTAACTTTGGTGGATCGCCTAATTATGCTTCCAAATTGCCTATTTTCTTTCCAACCTGTACTAGTGATGAGTCCAAAATTTGGACTCATTTGGAGCTTAGTTTGATAGTTTTAGTGTCCTAAAATACCTAATCTAGTTATAAATTGATGTTAAGACCTTGATTTTCAGCATTACAGGCTAAGGAGCAAATCAAGAACAACAAGCATAAAGGAAACAACAAGCTAAAGAGATGGAGAAAAGCAATCATGATGATCGCCAAAACCACTCGAAGATTCGCCGAGTGGCTCCTAATGTTTGCGTAATGAACGACACAATTTCCTATGCAAGTGTCTACGATCGTGCAATAGTATAATAACCCAACCAAGGGTTGGGGTCGAGTCCTAATGGAGTGGTTTTGAGAATTAATAGAAAAATAAAATTTGTTCTAACTAGTCGTAGCTAAAGACATTAACGATTAAAAACATTGTAAATTAAAGGGGGACACAAGAGTGTCAATTAACAATGGGGGTTTTTGTCACTAGTAAGTAAAAACAGCAAAATAAACAAATATTTCTAAATAATGAGAGGGGATTCTTGGGATGTGACCGGAATACGAGTTAATCTAAATTATTGGGTACATGCTTTCTATAATAAATTTATAGAGTAAATAGTGACTAGGCTAAGCTTAACGTGGGAATAAATTCTCTCTAGAGCAACTTACCCCATGGGTTCCTCTCGGACACCCACTTGCCGCATGAAGACCAGCCTACGCCTTACCCCACTAATTTTCTCGAGCTGAATGTTAGGATATGGGACTAGGGTTCACTCTCTCGAGCTAAACCTCATATCGACCCACCCCTTAGGCCATCAATCTAGTAGTCTTGGTTTCACGACTTCTCTCTCTAGCTAGCAGAAAACACATAAATATACTTGTATTTACAACTACAAATTTGTTAAATTCATCCACAACTACTAGATGAAATCACCATTAAACTACACCTAATCTATCAGCAAGCAAGACCCAACAACAATCTTAACCCATATTCGCTAAATCACACCCCAAGAATTGGGGTTTTTAGCCACACATCAAGAGATAGAAATTTATACCTAAATGAGCTTGTATTCAAATGGGTATGAAGATTTAAGTTTTGTTACAGGCCAAGAATGAAGAATCCCAAAGACCCAAGTCCAAATCCTTGGAGATGAAACCCTCTTCTTCTTCAAGTTTTCAAAACCCTCTCAAACTCAGAGCAAAAATAAAAAGTACTAAAAATAATATTAATTTGTTCCACACTAAAAATCTGATACTAAACTGCAACTTTAAGCGAGTATTTATAGTTTTCAAAAATTTGTGCTGCAGTGGATCATTCGGCGACATTAGTTGGAATCACCGATCAACTCGGTAATTCACCCTTTGGTGTAGTTCATCGCCGTCTTGCACCATCCTTCAACATTATCTTTCTCTGGGTCATTGGGCGACATGGTACTACTTCGCGGAACTTCTCGGTGATATGTTGACTGCTCCCTTTTTCTGCCGACTCGATCCTTTCCTTCAGGGCTCATCACACTGGAACAAAAGGCAAAGTAAGACCCTTCGGTGACTCGCAAAGTGGACTCGGCAATCCTCAGGCCTTCATTTCTTCGTTCTTTTCAGCCTTTTCGTTCCTTTTTGCGACGTAGTGTCCTTGCTTTCCTTCAAACTTCAAATACCTGAAACTTAAGTGTTTTCAACATATATTGAGATAAAATAAGAATTTGAGGATACAATTTCTATTAAAATATAGCCCTAAATTAGTCCAATTTGTGAACACAACAACACCCTCAACTTAAACTTTTGCTTGTCCTTAAGAAAACTCAAGTTCAGTCGTGCAAAAAGGATGTCTTGAACAGTACTACACAAGACTCAATCATGAATGCACACACCAAAACTCAATTTACTTATGCACAAATCAAATATGCACTCAAAGATTCAAGTTGTGACTCACCAATATCAAAGAACCTCATGCTCACAATACTTGCTTGAAATGCAAGTTCAAGCACAACTAAAGTGTTCAAATGCCCTCATAGAAAGAATGATTCCATAATCACATGATGGTTCACAATTTAAAGCTTCAAAATCAGATGCAACACTCACTCTCACAAGGAAGAGCACAATGCATGCTTTCACCCATAGGTTTTCCCGTATTTTCCGATCAACATTTGTTTCAGCTCACTCAAGATAAAAAAGGTGTTTTTAAGGCTTGTAATGGGGCTGAGTGCAAATGTATGGTCATTTAGGATCATTGAATTTTATCCTCATGAAATGTGGTGCTCACAACACTTCCTTTCCTTTTCCTTCATCATTCTTTTTAGTGCTCATAAGTCATCCTATTATTCACTTTCCATGGATTGTTTGGGAACCCATTTCTTTTGTACTTTATTCCACTACTTTATTTTTCATTTTTTTTTTTTTTTATATATATGGAGGGGTTCCATTTTTATTCAATACCATGGGTTTAGGGAGACTTTTCTTGCACTTCTTGATTTTCCCTTTTTCTTTTCACCACACCCCCAACTTAGGGTTTTGGCCTAAGTTGGCTATTCACTAAACCACAAATCAAGTGGATTATAGGTAGTGGATTAAGAAAGGTCTAGGTTTCATCAAGTTTCTTCCAAAGAAAGGTAAGGTTCAAAGGGTGTTCAAGAGAGGTTCACACACTCACAAAGGAGGTCACAAAAGAGGTATATGTCAAACTGGTTCACACTCTTCAAAATTTGCCTAAGATCATCTCAAGATAAAGCCTCACATAATCAACTAGACCAACGGGGCAAATTCTAGGTATTGTCATGCATAGTTCAAAGTAAGCTCATCATACTAGGCATTGACACTATAGTCAAACAAGACTCCACACTTTCTCTAGTGTGCAATGATCATCACAAGAGACTCAAATTGATAACAAGCTAGTCACAATGAGATGCAAAGAGTTCACATATTGTCTATCCAACATCATTTGGCCTCACCGTTGCCGTACATTCATGTTTGTTTGACTGAGAGCACTATTCAAGTCATCGGTATTGATTGGAACCAAGACTTAAATTTTGCAAAAGAACAACCACATTCATCACACGAGATGTGGCAAAATATTTTCGGACGGATCAAAATCAAAATCAAAATCATTTGGCAATTGAAAACAAAAGCAGCCATAAGCTCAAACATTCACAGAAACCAGTATTAACACATTTTTTAAACAGAACGACCCAAATATATACAGAAAACACGAACAAAAGTAGCACACAAAAGCTGTGGGCCTCACCCCACCACAATAAAAAAGAAATTTGTCCTCAAATGTAAATAACACAGAATCTGAAATGTAAAATGAAGAAAGACAGAGAGGGAGGTAAATAGGGGATCCTGTCTAAGCATTCATTCCATCTGTCTGGGCATTAGTGCCCGGAGTGTTGTCATTCTGCTTCTGGTTTTCTTTTTATTTTCACTCTACTTCAACTTCTGCAGCGTTGTTAGCCTCGATCATATTGTCCAACTCGTGAGCTGTTACAAAGGCATGTATTGCATTGCTGAACCCTCGAGCCCACGAAGGGACATTAGGGTCGATGGGCATCCTTCTCCTTGAACTGGCTGTCTTGTTATCGCTCCTTTCAATTCTTCTGAACTGTTGTGCTCTTATGTGTCTAGGTGGCATGTTTCTTCCTGCAAATTTTTGTCTGGCCATGTCTCCAAAGTCTTAAGATAATGTTATAACATATTTGACAACCAAAACAAAGACATTCAGTTGCAGAAAGACTAGATAGTCCATTCGGTGTGCCGCCGAATACATTCCGTGAGCCACAGATAATCCGCCAAAAGTCATAGTGCAGAAGGAGTTAGAGGTGTAGGCAAAGGGCAAATAAGATGACATTTGGTGAGTCGCCGAGTGCACTTGGCGATCCCGTACTTCTCGCCAAAAGTTACAGCAGCCACAACAAATAAAACATGATAGTAAGGGTGAGATGGGGTACTTAGGCGAACCACAGAGTGGTTTGACGAGCTCGTCACAGCTCGCTGAATCACCCATCGTTCCTATTTTGACCCAACTTTTCGAAATTGGCCCTACAACCCCCGAAAACACAATTTAAGCACAAATATCACAAATTTAACCAAGACCCATAACAAATGAATACCACCCATCGCCCATTAACTCAACTAGATACATCGGAGAACAAGATTCAATAGTTTAAGGAAGATTATCGAATAATAATCCCCAATTAACCAATTCTATCCAGTCAGGGAGGTTCAACAAATTTTAACAATATCAAAAAGTTTGCAAATTAGTACAATGCTGACAAAATAATTACGAGTATTGAGAAGCTAACCTTTTGTACTGATTAAAATGCTACCGAAAGCTAGGCTGCAATGCAATCCAAATCCGCGCACAAATCAATGAACCAAAATAATCCAAAAGTGCAAGAAATATAAAACTACAGTGCAGGTGTGAGTTTAGGATGGTGAAAAAGTGATGGAAAGATAATGAAGTTAGAAATTTTTAAACCTTTGGTTGAAAGACCGTCCAGTTTTTGTCCATTGGGCGACATTATTCCTCATCGCCGAACCTGTTGGCGATTCACTGAGTTGTCACTTGTCTCGCCGAGTTTTACAGGACCTTCAGTCAAGATGAAAATCCAAATGGCAGTCTGCATCAGAATCTCTGATATACTCAGTGATTCGCCAATGATTTCGTTGAGTCCATCGGGTTTTATAGATCCAAACCCAAATTGGGTTGGATCAAATAGTGGAGTGTGTCGGGGTCGCCAAACCTTTCGACGATTCACCTACCGAGTCTTCCGTTTGCCAATATGTACTTCTTATTCAACTTCCACACTTTCACATGCGCAATCAACACACCATTATTTTATCAAAGACAAGATAGAAATAACAAGGGTTTTGGGTTGCCTCCCAAACAGTGCCTTAGTTAACGTCGTGGCTAGATGCAAGTTCACATTTAAACCTCATTCTTGGGGTTAGCCATGGTATCACTTGGAAAACCCCCTGGCTGTCTCAGATTTAGGTGAGACTAGATATGACCCATCTGGGTCTCTAACTGCTTGATTGAAACTGAATGAGAAGTAACGGTCTGGCTAAGGGTAGACACATCTTCTTTCATTCCTTTTAGCATTTTGTCTGACCCTTCAAATTTGTTGAGGATGCGTGAGAGCATATCCTTAGACCTACCACCGTCAGAATCCTTTTGGCTTCTGGTGCTCATGGGGAGGCACGTATTTATCCTTCTCCCCATCCTTCCAATTTGGATTTTGGTCCCCTCATTCACGATCCCGGTCCTTCTAACCTTCATCTCTAGCCTAACTTTGGTTACCACCCTGCCTTGGTTAATTTGAGCGGTAGCCACTGCCCTGGTTGGCTAAAAAATTTACCTCTTCGTTATACAAGGCTTCAAACTTCATCTCCTCAAGATTAGCACCCCAACCCCTACAGCGTTGACACCACGGGCACTAGCCCGCATGACTTTTTGGATAAAATATCAAGTTGTGTCATGATTTTGGCCATGTTCTGATCTCTCTCATTGTCTTTTTCAATTTTCTCCTTGGATAGCTTGAGAGTGAGAGGGGATACTTGGTCCTCACGAGTGTACCATGCTCTGTTGATGGTTGTCATACCATCTAAAAGCTAGGCTGTTCTGCATACGGTTGCTGCATTAAGCCTCCCGATGAGAGTTGGTCAGTGACACCTTTGTTCACCGATTCTAAGCTCCGGTAGAAGTATTGAAGTAGCACGTTATCAGGCAAACCATGGGTTGGGCATTGGAGCACCAATTTTTTGAACCATAGCCAGGTTTCGTGCAGAGGCTCTCCTTCTAGACGTTTAAAGGCCTGGATGCTATCCCGCAATGACATCATCTTTGAGGAAGGGAAAAATCACACTTGAAATGCGGTTACCAAATCCTCCCAAGAAATGATGGATTCATGTGGGCAAGCCTTTCCCATCAACGAGAAAGGGAAAAGCCTCAACCAAACCGACTCATGAGAGATGTTTTTGAATGAGAATGGGCCACACACATCTACAAAATTTCGAAGATGCTTGTGAGGATCCTCATGAGCCAGTCCGCGTAAAAGTCCTTTCAGTTGCAAGAGGTGCAATATGGTTCTCGTTATGTGGAACACTGCATTTCCCTCGGCTATGGGTAAACGGATGGCTCCAACACCTCCCATGAGATGGGGGCCATTGATGTTGGGCTCTTGGACATCGTTCAGATTTTTTATGTCGTCTTGGTGGCCTACCTAGCTACCGTTGCTACGATTAACACTTATACTTTCTGAAATATTCACATAACAAACAAACAAAACTAAAAATTAGGTAAGTAGACTACAACTAAGAAGAACAAAAAATTTACTAAACTAAAAATTCTCAAGTAACACCACTCCCCGGCAGCGGCGCCATTTTGATGTTTGCGTAATCAACGACACAACTTCCTATGCAAGTGTCTACGATCGTGCAATAGTATAATAGCCCAACCAAGGGTTGGGGTCGAGTCCCAAGGGAGTGGTTTTGAGAATTAATAGAAAAATAAAATTTGTTCTAACTAGTCGTAGTTAAAGACATTAACGATTTAAAACATTGTAAATTAAAGGGGGACACAAGAGTGTCAATTAACAATGGAGGTTTTTGTCACTAGTAAGTAAAAACAGCAAAATAAACAAAGATTTCTAAATAATGAGAGGGGATTCTTGGGATGTGACCGGAATACGGGTTAATCTAAATTATTGGGTACATGCTTTCGATAAATTTTTTATAGAGTAATAGTGACTAGGCTAAGCTTTACGTGGGAATAAATTATATCTCGAGCAACTTACCCCTTTTCAAATGGGTTCCTCTCGGTCACCCACTTGCCGCATGAAGACCAACATACGCCTTACCCCACTCACTTTCTCGAGCTAAATGTTAGGATATCGGACTAGGGTTCACTCTCTCGAGCTGAACCTCATGTCGACCCACTCCTTAGGCTATCAATATAGTAGTCTTGGTTTCGGGACTTCTCTCTCGAGCAAGCCGGAAACACACAAATAAACTTGTATTTGAAACTACAAATTTGTTAAATTCATCCACAAGATGAAATCACCATTAAACTACATATAATCTATCAGCAAGAAAGACCCAACAACAATCTTAACCCATATTCGCTAAATCACACCCCAAGAATTGGTGTTTTTAGCCATACATCAAGAGATAGAAATTTATGCCTAAATGGGCTTGCATTCAAATAGGTATGAAGATTTAACTCTTGTTACAGGCCAAGAATGAAGAATCCAAGAGACCCAAGTCCAAATCCTTGGAGATGAAACCCTCTTCTTCTTCAAGTTTTCAAAACCCTCTCAAACTCAGAGCAAAAATAAATAGTACTAAAAATTATATTAGTTTGTTCCACACTAAAAAATTGATACTAAACTACAACTCTCAGCGAGTATTTATAGTTTTCAAAAATTTGTGCTGCAGTGGATCATTCGGCGACATTAGTCGGAATCACAAATCAACTCAGCGATTTGCCCTTTGGTGTAGTTCATCGCCATCTTGCACCATCCTTCAACATCATCGTGCTCTGGGTCATTGGGTGACATGGTACTGCTTTGCGGAACTTCTTGGTGATACACCGACTGCTCCTTTTTTCCGCTGACTTGATCCTTTCCCTTCAGGGCTCAGCACACTGGAACAAAAGGCAAAGTAAGACCCTTCGGTGACTCGTCAAGTGGACTCGGTGATACTTAGGGCTTCATTTGTTCGTTCTTTTCAACCTTTTTGTTCCTTTTTGCGACGTAGTGTCCATGCTTTCCTTCAAACTTCAAATACCTGAAACTTAAGTGTTTTCATCCGATATTGAGATAAAATAAGCATATGAGGACACAATTTCTATTAAAGTATAGCCCTAAATGATTCCAATATGTGGACTCATCAGCTCCTAGCCCACCTAATTTTACAGTACATCATGTCTGAAATGAGAGAAATTTGGGCAAACTGTGTTTCCTATTGGTGAATCATCGAATTGATTGGCAAATAGAGATTGTACTACCGAAAACACTGAACGAGCAGTAAAAATAAAAGCGAATTGGTGATTCAAAGGAACAAAAGGCACATCACAGAAGTGATTGGACCTCCTAAAGTTACAGTGTACGTTGGATGAAAACATGAAGCAAGAAGTCAATGGGAAAGGGCGACTAACGAATCACCGACTGATCGGCGATGCTCGACTTTCCTCATCGACCAACCCCAAAAAGTTAAATCTCAGACCAGTATAAATTGATTTTTTTAAGAGAGAGAAAGCATCCAGTCATTCTTGAAATGAAATATAGAGAACAAAACACTATTCTTGTTGATTTTGAGAATTTTTCGTGAGAGATTTGAAGTGGGTGTTGTAATAGAAAGAAGCTTTGTTCATTTTAAGACGAGAGAAATCAACACCAAATTATGAAGCATGTAGTAGGTATTGAATTTTGTTCTTTTATAATGAATAGCTAAAACCCCATTCTTGGGGGTTTTATAATGTGATTAATTGTTAAATTTGGCTAAATGGGTGTTAGTTATTATCAATTGTAGTGCTAATTTGAAGTGGGTCTGATTATTGTTGTGGATAAATTGCTTTGTCGTGTGTTTATTTCAGCTTGATTAAGTGTTTTATGCTTGCTTGAGAAAGAAGTATAAAACCAAGGTGATAAGTTGGCACTCATAGTAGTTGAGTTATGATGGGTTCAGCTCGAGACTGAATCCCAAGACTCATTCTATGTATCTAGCTCGAGAGAGTGGATGTAGTATGGTTATGGGCTGGTTTTCATATTTAACACATTGAGGTTCGAGAGATCAATTCAATTGAAATGAGGTAGTTGTTCGAGAGAAAATTATCTCATCTAAAGTTCATCTTGCCCACAAAGAGTTAGTACTTTTGGTGATCAATTAACACCCATTGATTTAGATTTAGCAATTAGTTGGTCAATCCCCCAAGTACTTTCACTTATTTGATTATTCTTAGTTAATTGTTGTGGTTGCTTTCTAATCTCAAATCCCTTTCCCTAACATTGATGTCACTTTTCTAGTTTTATTAAGAGTTTCCAATAAATTCCATTCCTTCAGCTATTGAAATCATTGTTATAACTTCATAATTGAATTCAAAATCAAACTACTCTCTGTGGGATCGACCCCAACTCTTTCGTTGGGTTTATACTGCTTAACGATCGACTACACCTAGTATCATATGAGGTGTAGTTGATACGTTAATCAAATTGAGCCGCTGCCGGGGAGTGGTGTTGTTTAGAATTCTCCTATCGAAGTTTAATTTGTGCTTTTGTTAGCTGTAGTTGAATTGATTTAATTTGTTTTGTGTTTGTATTGGTTGTGTTGAACATAAGAAGAAATGAGTGAGGCAGGAAGTAATGATAGCCAAGTGGGCCACCAAGGCGATATTGACGATCTTAATAGTGTAAATGACCCAATCCAATTGGGTGGAATTGGTGCAATCTATCTATCGTCTACCGATGGGAATGATATATTCCATGTTACTAGCACAACACTCCATTTTCTCCAAGTGAAAGGACTTTATGGAGGATTGGCTGACAAGGACCCACATGAGCATATACAGAATTTCATGAATGTTTGTGGTCCGTTCTCATTCAAGAACGTGTCACAAGAGTCAGTCCATATCAGGTTGTTCCCGTTATCTTTGATGGGTGAAGCTAGCAAATGGTTGGCTGAGTTACCAAAGAATTACATCACCTCTTGGGAGGAGCTTACCATGGCGTTCAATGTGAGATTCTTTCCCATATCGAGGATGATGATACTACGAGATAACATTCAAGGTTTCAAGCGATTGGAAGGTGAACCAATCCACAAAACGTGGCTGAGGTTGAAGACGATATTACTTCAATGCCCGACTCACATACTTCCAAACAACGTGCTGCTACAAACTTCTATAGAAGTCTTGACTTGGTAAATAAAGGAGTAGTTGATCAATTGGTTCGAGGAGGAATAATGTTGCAATCGTTTGAGGTGGCTTCGTCTCTTCTTGATGACATGACAAAAATAAATCAAGCATGGTACACTCAAGAAGACCAAGTTTCACCTTTTTATTTTAGGATGACGCAAGAACAACTTGATAAGGAAAAAGAAAGGGATGAGAACATCAGCAAGATGTTATCCCAAATGAAGTTCCTACAAAAACAAGTGCTAGAAAATGTGGGCAAACCCAAAGAAGAAAGGGGAGTGTTTAGAATTGAGGAGGATTCTCACTCGTTCTTCTCAAAGTCGAGAGAGAATCAAGGTTGGAACTCTCACAAGCTTGAGGAGGGTTTCCACCCAAGCTACTTGAAGCATGGTGGGAATCAAGGTTGGAACTGTCACAAAGAAGAGGAGCGGAGACGATACTATCAAGAGTGGGCTGAACAAAGTGACCATTGGAGAAGAGAAGATGAACATGAAGAGGACCATACACAATCAAGTGATAGCCCAAAATCAAAGGGTAGTTCAAGTAGTCTATGAGTGGATGATTTGTTGTCTCGCATCCTTGATAAGGTTGAGGGGTCAGATGACATGCTAAAAGGGATGAAAGCCAATTTCTCATCATTAAAAAATACAGTGAACTCTCATGCTGATGCAATCAAGCAACTTGAAGGTGAATTGAGTCAACTTTCAGCACAATTGGAACCCAAAGTAATGGGGAAGGGCGAAGCAATATACATAACAACTTTGAGGGAAAATAGTGACAAAAATCTGGTTGTGGTTACTCGAAGTGGAAAGATAGTGGTAGGTGATATGAAGGGTAATGACGAAGCACAAGCTCATGAAGAAGAAAAATATATTGATGAAGAAGAGATTCCCATCCAACAAAGCCTTGCCAATGAGTTACAAAAAGATGAAGGAAGGAGCACCTCAATCCCAAAATTGGTAAAACCTCTTCCCAAAATAACCCCTCCATTTCCCCAACGTCTAAAGAAGAAAAATGAGGATCAGAAATTCAAGAAGTTCTTATCAGTGTTCAAGTCACTCTCTATAAATCTACCATTAGTGGAAGCATTGTTGGAGATGTCGGGTTATGCCAATTTCATGAAGGAGTTAGTCACAAAAAAAGACGCTTGGACTTCGAGCCAATTGAAGTCTTTCATAGTTAAAGTGAAAATATGACTAATGACATGATTAAAAAGAAAGAAGATCCGGGACAATTCACCATCCCTTACACTATCGGTATGCTCCAATTTGTCAAAGCTCTATGTGATTTGGGGGCAAGTATAAATCTAATGCCATATACAATCTATACACAACTTGGATTGGGTGAACCAAAATCCAAAACAATGAGGCCTCTGATGGAAGATAGTTCAATCAAGCACCCCGTGGGAATACTCTATGATATCTTGGTGAAGGTTGACCGATTAATATTTCCGATTGATTTTGTCATTCTTAATTGCGAAATTGATGCTGAAATTCCCATAATTTTGGGAAGACCATTCTTAGCAACTGGGAGAGCGCTAATGGATGTTGAAAGCGGAGAATTGAAGTTCCGGGTGAACAAAGATGAATTCACCTTTAATGTGTGGAAGTCAATGAAGCACCCAAGCAATATTCATGTAGTATCAAAAAATGATGTAATTGATGAAACAGTGGCTAGTGTGAGCCATTTGATGTGTATGAGTAAGCAGCTTGAGGCTGCGCTTGCAAACTATGATGAGACCGAAGTCCAAGTTTATGATGAGGTGGTAGCTTCCCTTTCGAGATTAGGGGAATGTTCAAGGAACCCATTAAAGCTGAATATTGACCTAAAGAATTGAGAAAATCCTCCCGCCAAGACATCAACGGAGGAACCACTGAAGCTTGGATTGAAAGTGTTTCCCGCTCATCTTCGATATCCATTCTTGGGATTAAATAACACCTTACCAGTAATCAATGCAGCTGACTTGCTTGAATGGCAAGTAAAGTTGCTTCTTGAAGTTTTGAGAAGATACATCAAAGCTATTGGGTGGACTGCCGCTGACATTGTGGGCATTCCACCCGGCATTGGCACTCACAAAATTCAACTTGATAGTCAGTGTAAACCGAGTGTCGAACACCAAAGGAGACTGAACCCACCGATGCAAGAGGTCGTGAAAAAGGAAATAATAAAGTGGTTGGATGCATGTGTAATTTACCCTATTATGGATAGCAAGTGGGTGAGTTCGGTACAATGTGTACCAAAAAATGGAGGAATCATAGTAGTCCCAAATGAAAAGGGGGGCTTGTTTCTATGAGACCTGTAACTGGATGGATAGTATCCATGAACTATCGGAAGTTAAAATCTTGAACCGAAAATGTAACGACCCGAGAGCACCCCTTAGTCGTCACCGGCGTATTCGACCTCTCAGAGGTCTTATACAAGCCCTTAGCATTCGTCATTGCATTATCATAGAAAAATAGCGGAAAATTTAAAACTTTTCATAATATAACACAAGACTTAAAAATCACCTCATTTAAAACCTTTAATACACAATTGGAATACTACGTCTCAAAGTAGCCATCTTAAAACACGACTACAACACAAGAGGGACACGATCCTTACAATACAAACGACACTACTATCTAATACATTGAACTTAAGGAAACTCTTTAACATAAATGTCCTTGAATCTTTAAGGACACATTCGAACTTGGGAATAGTAAACCAAGCTCATCACTTCTAGGAAAGTCCTTTCGCCACCACCACCTACACTTGGTGTAAAAAGATGAAGAAGAACGGTGTTAGTACAAGAATGCACTAAGTATGATAACCATGCAAAAACATGCTTTTAAAAGGACATTTAGTTGGAAACCATGCATCATGCCTTTTTAG
>JAJOOO010011436.1:0-19452 GCA_029582685.1 Solanum piurae
CATCCGTCTGGGGATGAAATGTTGTGCTAAGATTAACCTGAGTACCAAGACCTTTCTGAAATGACTTCCAGAAATGAGAGGTAAACTGAGGACCTCTATCTGATATGATAGACAAAGGAACCCCATGCAACCTCACAATCTCATTAAAGTAAAGCTTGGCGTAATCCTCCACCGAATCTGTAGTCCTGACCGCCAAAAAGCGAGAAGGCTTAATAACCCTATCAACAATCACCCAAATGGTGTCATGTTGTCTGCGATTACGAGGTAAACCTGTGATGAAGTCCATGTTGATCACTTCCCACTTCCAAGTAGGAATGTCAATCTCTTGAGTCATACCTCCTGGTTTCTGATGTTCTACCTTGACTTGCTGGCAATTGGGGACTTAGCCACAAAATCTACTATATCTCTTTTCATACCATTCCACCAATAGACTTCCCACAGATTGTGGTACATCTTAATGGCACCTGGATGAATATAATATCTGGAGTTATGGGCCTCTGCAAGAATATACTGTCTCAATTCACCCACATTTGGAACACACAATCTACCCTGATAGCGAAGTACACAATCTCCCTCTTGGGAGAAAACCTCCACTCTCTGATTGTGGACTGCACCCTTAAGCTCAAGAAAGATTGAATCACTGTCTTGCTTTTCCTTAACCTCTACTACCAAAGAAGATTCTTCCCCATTCTGAACCGTGACACCACCATCTGATATGCTCATAAGACGAACTCCTAGGCGAGCAAGTTTGTGAACATCCTTTGCTAGCTCTCTTCTTTCTTCATCAACATGTGCTACACTACCCATGTATAATCTGATAAGAGCATCTGCTACTACATTCACCTTACCCGAATGGTAATGCACGCTCATATCATAATCTTTGAGGAACTCAAGCCACCTTCTCTGGCGAAGATTCAACTCTTTCTGGGTGAATACATACTGGAGGCTCTTATGGTCTATGAAAACATCTACATGAACACCATAAAAGTAGTGTCTCCAAAACTTGAGTGCAAACACCACTGCTGCAAGCTTAAGGTCATGAGTCAGATAATTCTTCTCATGTACCTTAAGTTGTCTAGAAGCATAAGCTATAACCTTACCTCGCTGCATCAACACACAACCTAGGCCGACTATGGATGCATCACAATAGATCACATAACCATCTGAACCCTCTGGTAGAGTCAAGACATGAGTTGTAGTCAACCTAGTTTTCAGTTCTGCAAAATTTTTCTCTCAATCATCTGACCACTGGAACTTAACCTTTTTCTGAGTCAACCTAGTCAATGGTGAGGCTATGGATGAAAATCCTTCCACGAACCATCTGTAATAGCCCGCTAGACCCAAGAAACTTTTGATATTTGTAGTAGAGGTAGGTCTGGACCATTGTTTCACTTCTTCTATCTTCTGGGAATCTACTCGAATTCCTTCACTAGACACAATATGCCCAAGGAAAGCGACTGATTGTAACCCAAGGAAAGCGACTGATTAATAACTGAGGCATGTATAACTGAATAACTGAAATATCTGACCTAGCATGTGTAATTCAAGAACTAAAGAAATACATAGCTAGGTTTCTGAAATTCATGCAATAAACTGAATATTAACATACTAATCTGATTTGGATCATTCTAACAGCTAAGAACCCAATAATTTTAACATTCAAGAAACCCTAGGTCTAGTCATAATAAGGGATTCAAGAAACTGACTGAAAATTAGGGACCTAATGGGTGAAAGGAACCCACTAGTGAAATCCCACATACCCGGTGATGAATTCCACGGAGAAATCCTTTGATTTCTAGATTGGAACTGAAGAAAAATTGATGCGTTCTTGAACTAGGGTTGTTGACTTCTCTTCTCCTCCTACTCTCTAATTTTTTCTAAGTTTTGATTAACGTTTTGACTTAGGTACTATAGTTATGTTTCTAGGCATAAACTGACTAAAACCTCATAATTTAGGGTCTAAACGACATAGCTTAAGGGTCCAACGAAATAGGAAAAGACCAAACGACCCCTGACTTAACTTCTGTCGGAGTGACCGACGGGACCTACGGGCCGTAGGTCAATCTATGGTCCGTAGATTGAGGTCGTAGGTCAAGTCTACCCGACAGGGCTTCACTAAAACGAGCATAACTTTTATTCCGAGGTCGGATTTTAGCAAACTCGATGGAGTTGGAAAGAGGATTCAATTATGTATCATATCATAGGTCATGGGACACATAATTCCTTTTGTGCTAATAGTTATGACCATTTGAAGTTGACCCAATCAATATTTTTCACCTAACTGGCTGCTGACCCTCATCTACGGTCAGACCTACAGACCGTGGATCGAACGGTGGTTCGTGCTGGTGGACCGTAGTTCGCATCAGAGGCTGGGTAAAGGAGTCTTGATCCACGAACACAGACCATGGACCATGGTCTGACCTATGGACCGTAGGTCTGTCCGTGGGTCGAGACTTAGCCAAATTTCTGAGCTGGGTTTTTGGGAGGGGCTGCAGTGGTGAACCACAGACCCACACCATGGATTGTAGGTCAGACTACGGTCCGTAGGTGGTGACCGTAGGTTGCACCTACAACTTCTAAAAAATCTGCATTTTTTGGTCTATCTAGCATACGGGGTGTTACAACTAGCAAGTATTAACCCAACTAAGAGTTGGGGTCGATCCCACAGAGAGTGATACGGTAAAGAATTCAATTACAAAGTAAAATGGTGTTCTACATTTGTTGATGTAGATAATTTCATATCAATAAAGTAAATGACGAGGTTTTGACAATTAATGTCAAATGGGGGGATTTGGTTAACCAATTAACAACTACAAATAACCTGAAGTAAACAAGTAGAGAGGGTTTCTTGGGAGTGTGATAAATTGAATTCCAATTTTGCAAAATGGGTGATTATTACTTACTAAAAGTCGGTGAACCTCAGTGGGAAGGATAGGCTTTGGGTGCAATAGCTATTTCTCAATCGACTATTACGAATCAAGCGAGTTCTTTTGTAACCTCGACAAGCAAAACACAGATAAACAGGCCAATACCATAAGCAATCTACTTTTTCAAGCTAGATTTGTAGGATCGTATTCATACCCAGTTTCTCAAGCTAAATTCGTAACAACACAATCACTACAATCATCAACTAATAGTTTTAACTCTAATACTTCTTTCTCAAGCAAGCTTAGAGTACTAAACTAGAATTGAATTTTCAACTACAATTCATCAATTAAAACACAAACTATTAATTGAACCCACTTCAAATCAACAATAAAATCAGTAAATCTTAACACCCATAAGCTAATTGAAAAAATCAACTACATAATGGGATGTCAGAGTATGGACTCATTCTGGGATTGTATAAGTGTGTTGCTAATGAATCCAAACCAATACAGTGCAACTACATTCAGATCCTTCTTCTCAATCTGGACCCCTGGCTCGATCCATGGCGGTGTAATTTCAATAATCAAGGGGCCAACCACCCCTTAAGGTATTCCAGGGTCTTCTTCTAAATTTTATCTGCCAAGAAATGTATCACATTGACGATGCACCCTAACGCCTCATTTATGTCTGAACTGCTGCACTTCACCCTCTTTCCTCGGACTACTACATGGTCAATAGGTGTAAACAAGCTGGCTTTCTTCTTTCCCTACGGGACCAACTTTCCGTACTCTATGTAGAATTACTGGACCCAAGAAGGTATGTATGAGCCTCAGGGCTATGTAAATCACTCAAATTTATGGAACCGAATGGTGTCCTACACATCTGGATACCTATCCACAACTCCATAAGTAGAAAATCTCTTCTCTTTCAAAAGTGTACGTAACCCGACAGTCTTCAATCTGTTTATTGAGCGAAGTGGAAGTGCCTCTATCGGAGGCACTGGTGGTGCCTGCTTAGTTGTCTGTGGTGGAGGTGGAGGAGGTGGAGGAGTGATCGGGAGTCTAGCTGGATCATGCAGCGCTTTGGAGCGCCACTCTGCCCGTCTCCGCTGAAGGGTTTGGTCGATGATCATCTGGCTCTGATGTAGAATCCGATGATCTAGACCCATACTTGTCCTCATGATCATACTCCAAAGTGGTGAGGTGGATGTCGCAGATGCCCATGCCGTCGGAGCTGGAATCAACCGGGCTAGGCTCTGCAAGTCCCTTCCTTTTATTCGTACCCATCCCCCTATCGGAGGAAGTTTGGATCGTGGAGGGGCAGCCTCTTCAGAAATAACCACTCCTCGTGCTCTCTTTTGGGGTGGTTGGTTTCTTCCAGGTACTTTGGGTCTGGACATATCAGTAAAACAACACATATCGAACAAATGTATTAAACATAGGTCGGTGAAACATCAATTTTTTTAAAATGCAGAAAAACTCGCCTTCTAGCTTGGTGAGTCACTGAACTCATTCGGCGAGCATTGGAGGGCTCGCCAAAATTCACAGAACTAAAATGAACAAAATTAAGCACAAGCCGGTGAGGACCAAGGTCAATCGGTGAGTTGTCGAAATCAATCAGCGAGCCAAGGGTTGCTCGCCGAATCTAACAGAATGAATTTCATATAACTGGGCAGACAACAGGCGATCAAAAGGGCATTCGACGAGCACATACGTATCGTCGAATGTTACAAAGGCTAACAACTAGATTCAGGGATAAAGGGCGATACAAGGGGCTAGTTGGCAAACAACCGAGTCAGTCGGCGAGGTCGACTAAGCTCGCCGAACAGCCTCTCATGCCAGATTTCTACCCCAACTTCTAATTTTTCATGCACAACCTACGAGAAAAAAATGAAAGTCCTATTCTATGCAATTACCACCTAACCCATATCACTACCAACCAAAGGGTACTCAAACTTCCCCAATTTGTTTTATCTAAAATCAACTAATCAACGTATTTTGCCATTAAGAATGATGTCACCCGCTCTATAATTGGGTAAATTCAGTTGATCAATACAATTCAGGTTACTTAGACTTCACCCACACCAGACCCAACATGTTACAACCACACACCCATAATTTCAAGCAACTTAGACACGGAATTCAAACTATAAAAGGCTAAACAAGAAATTTAACACGATAAACAATAACCCATAGTTCAAAATCCACCAAATACACAAGTTCATACAACAAATCTAACAATTATACGAACATGAATAGGAAATGGCGAGAAATCAAAACAAGTTCGGGACACCAACCTCAGAAGCAGTTGGACACAAAACTCAGGCAAACAAATACGAAAGAAAATGCAAACTCCAACCAAGCAATGACACCCACGCAAAAATATGGAGGAAAATACAAACTAAATTGAAAGTGTAAGAGTGCAAGAGCCAAAAAATGCAAAATAAAAGGGGGTTTTGAATTTAAAAAGGTTAGAAGCCCTTTTGACCCTTTAGTTCGCACCATAATCAGTGATCTCCACTTATGTCGCCGACCGTCGCCGACCATCGCCGAATGGCAATTTTGCCTGCCAAAGTTAACAGAACTCCAACCCTTTGGTTTCTCTAAAAGTTGATCCATATTGGGCTCGCCAACCCTTTTGGCGATTCACCGAATGGTATCTAAGCTCACCCAATTACCTCTTTCTCCCAAATTTTGAATTTTTAACCTGTACATCTAACAACCGTTAATCAAACAACAACAATAAAAACTAACACTGGGGTTACCTCTAAAGAAGTGCCTTATTTAACGTCGTAGCATGACGGAGACACTCTTTCAAGCGTCATTCTTTGGGTTAACCATGGTATCACTCGGTAAACCTCCTTTTGGTCTTGGATTCAAATGAGTCAAGATTTGACCCATATGTGTTTTCAGCTGCTTAATAGATATCGTATGTGAAGTAATTGTTTGGTTAAGAGAAGAGACATTATCTTTCATTTCCTTTAGCACCTTGCCTGATCCTTCCACTTTGTTGAGAATGCGAGCAAGCATATCTTCGGTGCAGAAAATTTCAGAATCAACCCTTTGCTCTTTTGGATGTTGACGTTTATGGGGAGGCACATATCATTCTTTGTCGCCAATCTTCTCGTCATTCCCTATCTCGGTCTGTTCAACCGTCATTACGATCCCTGTTGTGACCTTGATTCCTGCTTGGTCTTGGATTGTTAGGACGAAAACTTCCTGCCTGATTTTCCAAGAAATACACTTCTTCATTGTACATAACTTCCATGTGTGCTTCATCAAGATTTACTCAACTAACTATGACCGCATTCACAGCCTTGAAACCACTTCCCATGACATGTTTCGTCAATAAGTCCATTTGGGTCATCAGCTTGGCCATATTTTTATCTCGTTCTTGGTTCTTTTCTATTTGTTCCTCTGTCATCCCAAAGTTCAATGAAGACACTTGATCTTCTCTAGTTTACCAAGCTCGATTGATTTTTGGCATCTCATTAAGAAGGGTAGATGTTATGTCAAATGGTTGTTGCATGATTCCTCCTCGAACGAGCTGGTCTACCACACCCCTGTTGACTAAGTTGAGGCTCTGGTAGAAATATTGCAGAAATACATTGTTTGGTAATCCATGAGTTGGACATTAGAGCATGAACTTTTGGAACCTGAACTATGTCTCGTGAATAAGTTCACAAACCACTCGCTTGAAGTTCTGAATATTATCCCTCAACTTCACTATCTTCGAGGGAGAGAAAAACCTTACATAAAATGCATTACTGAGCTCCTCCCAAGAATTGATTGATTCCCCTGGTAAATCGGCCAACCACTTTGTTGCCTCCCCCATTAGAGAAAAGGGAAATAAATGAAGTTGGACCGACTCCTGAGTGATGTTCTTGAAAGAAATCGGCCCATGCACATCCACAAAGTTTTGGATGTGATCATGAGGGTCCTCATTAGAAAATCCTCCAAAGAGACCCTTCATTTGCAAGAGCTGCAACATAGTGCTAGTCACATGGAGCACCGCATTGCCCACAATTAGAGGCAATGAAATAGCACCCGCATTCCCCAACTGATCTTCATTGACATCATGCAAATTACCGATGTCATCATTGTTCCCATAGATGGCATTTCTCCCATTAACCCTCATCTCTTCATCTGTTTAAGAGCAACCAACAAATAAACCACAAATAATTTGATTCAACTATAACAAAATCAGTCCACAACTAAATTTCACTAAATGAATTCTAAACTCCACTCCCCAACAGCGGCGCGATTTTTGATAACGCTCAACTACACTTCATCTGATTCTAAGTGTAGGCAGTCGCTAACAAGTATAAACCCAACTAAGAATTGGGGTCGATCCCAAGGGAGTGATACGGTAAAAAATTTGATTACAAAGTAAAATGGTGTTCTAATCATTTGTAGATGTAGATATTTTTGCAACAATAAATTAAATGATGAGGTTTTGACAATTAATGTAAAATGGGGGGGGGGGATTTGGGTAACCAATTAACAACTACAAATAACCGGAAGTAAACAAGTAGAGAGGGTTTCTTGGGAGTGTGATAAATTGAATGCCAATTTCACAAAATGGGTGATTATTATTTACTAAAAGTCGTTGAACTTAGTGGGTAGGATAGATTTTGGGTGCAATAGCTATTTCTCAATCGACTTACAAATCAAGTAAGTTGTTTCGAACCTCGACAAGTAAAACATAGATAAACAACCCAAATACCTTAAGCAATCTACTTTTTAAGCTAGTTTTGTAGGATCATATTGAGACCCATTTTCTCAAGATAAATCCATAACAACACAATCACTACAATCATCAACTAATAGTTTTAACTCTAATACTTCTTTCTCAAGAAATTTTAGATAACTAAACTAGAATTGCATTTGCAACTACAATTCATCAATTAAAACATAAAATATTAATTGAACCCACTTCAAATCAATAATAAAATCAGTAAATATTAACACCCATAAGCTAATTGAAACATTCAACTACATAATCAAACCTCAAGAATAAGGGTTTTAGCCAAACATAATAAAGAACAAGAAATCGTTACCAACTATATTTTCCATTAGGTTGGGCAACAATATGAAAGTCTCCAAATACTCAAATTGAAGCTAAAAATCAAACAAATCCTAAATCTCTACTCAAAAAAGTGTAAAAACAATGTTTAGAATGTTGAAGATCAAAAACCGTAAACTGGACAATGTGGGAACTCTTTTTCTTCTTTTGAAAAGTGAATTTATACGTTCCCAAAATTTCAGGATCGGAGTCACTCGGTGAAGTAAGTCGGGCTTCACCGACCTGGTCGGCAATACGCCGAGTTCTCCTGTCCATCGCCTTCTTGGTTTTGCCTTTCACTGTCTCTTTTCTGTAACTTTAGGCGACCAAGATCTGTATCGTCGATACATTTGGCACGTCAACGAACCATAAATTTTATCTCCAAGTTGGTTTTGTCCATGGGTTGGCCTGCTGGAACTTTAGAGGAGCCGAAGGTCCACTCGGTGACTCGCCGAGTGGCTTTGGTGAGTACCAGCCTTGCTTTTCTTCAACTTTTTAGCTATTTCTCTCCTGTTTGCCTTATAATGTCCTTGCCTTGCTCTTTTGCCTTCATTGCTATAAATTAACATTTTAACATCAGTTATGAGCATAAAATAGGCATTGAGGAGACTAATTCTTTAAATATTAAGCCCTAAATGATTTGAAATCCCCGACTCATCAGTTGGTTGGGCGGCCTTATGTAAGATCCTCTTCAGAGTTGACATGCCCTCAGCTAACTCTTGAAAGTTGGGTTGGAATTTGACTAGGTGGTTGGGTGCCTTAGAATGATTATCACGCTTACTAGCTGGGCTGGGAGTTGACTGGACTTGATGATTACATGGGGTGGGGTCCGACTTGTGGTTCGTGGTACTCTTTCCTCATAAGACTCATCCATTCTGTGTTCCCATCAAACTTATGGTGGTCGTCCAGGTTTTATTTAATCTTGCACATGAGTATACCTTCTAGGCTTATGGGGTCCAATTAGGTTTAGTTTAGCTCTACTTAGATTTACTTTCGGTATGCTCGTGTGCTTTATTTTTATACCCACTTTGACCTCTGTGTGTCTAGATTCTATCTTCTCAGATTGTTTTTACCTTTCCTGCTTAGTTGACCTATGATGCCTACTAAGTACCTTTGTTTTGGTACTTATGCTACACTCTGCATCTTTTCGTGATGTAGATCCTAGTACCAGCTACCGACGGTGATCGTTTGTGCCATCTTTCGTAGTTTGTGGATATCAGAGAAGAGGGTGAGTACTTGGCATCCTAGATCAGCCTGTCTCCTTCTGTACTCGTGTTAGAAAGTCTTCTGATTTTGAGACGGATTATTATGGTCCACCTTTGGGACTTGTATCTGTTCATATTAAACAAATTTGTACTCGCGACTTCCAGGTTCTTGGAGGGTTCTTATTGTATATAGTTTTGGCTTACTTCCTTTTCTATCTTTTCTTATTGTTATTTTCTAATTAGTTCTACCCTGGTACTCATTACTTTTGTTCTGGGTACAGGTAGACTTAGTTACTGGTGGGTTATAGTAGGTGCCATCATGACAGGATGTCGGGTCGTGACATCATTTGTCATATTAAATTTAGAATATAGTTGATCAATTCTAATTAAATAATAAAAATACTTATAAAAGTAAATTAAATATTTTATATTCATTAGTTTGATGTGAATACACTTAAAAAGAATTTCCTAAAAATAATTATCAGTCAAACTATAATTGTAGTAAAAATAATTAGTTTGAATGTTATTATGTTTTATTCCCTAAAATAACTATTAGTCAAACTTCAATATTACAACGATCCTATCCCCTCTAATTAAAACCACCAAATACTGCTTAAAGAAAAACCTAATTAATTACCGAGATTATGCAATATGATACACTATAATTAATAACTGCTTATTAACTTGATCAGTACTTCTATTCCTTCTATCCCTACCCCGCTATATAAATCCCTCTCTCCCTACAAGTCTTTATCAAGTAAATTCCAAACCCCATTCTTCCATTTCTAATATATCACTTGTTTTATTCAATGAAAACAGTGAAGAAAATGAGTATGATCAAGCATCGATGGAATCCTAAAGAGGACGAGCTATTGCAGAAGCTAGTAGAGGAACATGGAGCAGAGAACTGGTCTCTTATAGGCCAATTGTTGTCGAGTCGGTCTGGAAAATTGTGTAGGTTTGGTGTAATCAGCTTAATCCTCTAGTAGATAATCGACCTTTTACTCTTAAAGAAGATAATACTATTATCAAAGCTCATGCTGAATTCGGTAAACGATGGGCTAAGATAGCCGGTTTGTTACCAGGTTGAACAGATAATGCGATAAAAAATGTTGGCATTCCTTCCTTAAATGGAAGCACCCTTCAATGTTAGAAGATTTGACATTCGAAGACCCTCAACCTCCGTTAAATAAATCATTCAGTATCGGGGAGGGTAATAATTTAGGTAGTCCATAGAGATCTGATATGAACAATTTGGGCTTTAATAGGTTCCCTCAATTGTGTCTTAATCCGCTCATTGCCCCCACCGAGTCAAATCTTACCTCTATCAGCATTTTCACCAATAAAGCCTGATACAATAATATCTCTTAGTCCTCATGGATCTGATTTAAGCAATTTGAGTTTATCTAGGTGCCCTCAGTTGAGTCTTTATCCACCTATTGCCCCACTAGGTGAAATTTGGTCTCTTTTATCATTTTCACAAGTAATACCTGAACCATCAACATCTCTGAGTCTATGTGGATCTAATATGAGCAATTTGGGTTTATCTAGGTTACCTCAGTTGAGTCTTTATCGACCTAGTGCCCAACTAGGTGAAATTTTGACTCTTTGATTAGTTGCACTAGTAATGCCCGATCCATTAACAGATATGTGTCTCTCTTTATCTAGATTCAAATCTACCAAGAATTTGAATCTGGTGAATCGAATACAGGAAACAGGTCAACTGGCACCTATATCGGCATCTAAACCCACTCCATCAAATTTTATGCCCCAATTTTCAATAACTCAAAGTGGAAATGTTGGTCACAAGTACGGAGAAATAGTTGCTGAGCCTAGAATTTTTTATGGTTTTGCAAGATATGATACGAAAAGAAGTTAAAAGTTACATGTAAAAGCTTGATATTGAAAGAGCTTCAATGAACACAGAAGCAATAGGGATTCTATTGTTAACAAAATTGGCGTTAGCAAAGATTGAGTAAATGTTGAATAAGGAACAGGAAAAATTGAGATATCATAGTTATTATTTTCTTTTAACTTTAGTTGATGTTTTTATAGTATATTGTTAGACTTTGGTAGGAATGTAAGAGAAAAAGAAAGAGAAAATATCTATATTTATAGAAGTGTATGTAAGCCCCAATCACCCTCACCCTCACACCCACCCCACAACACCCAAAAATAGGAAGAAAATAGAATTGAATATGAATTTTGATGAACTTGATCATTTTTATAGTATTGGAGGTGTTGTTATTAATATAGTTTTTTCTTTGATCCTTTTTATATTTAAATTTAACCATTAAAATAATCATTTTAGGTTTTTGATTAACTAATTGTTATTTGAGGTGGTAACAAAAAGAAAATTAATCGGTGGTTTTTTTTTCTTTTTGGTTTTCTCGAATGATAACCATTTTAAAATTGATGATATATTTTTATTTAGAAATAATTTAATTTTAAATTTTTAATCATTATTTTACCATTAAATGATCTACAGTCACACACTAGTGTTAATACCTAATTAAGTTTAATTAACTATATAAGACAAATACAAATATATTTGATGACTTATTTGAATAAATAATTAAAAATACAATTAATATTAATTAAAACCTAAAAGGAAGTAAAGCTAGTAGCTAACATAAAGACAGACTTATTTTAATAAATAGTTCAAAAGACTATAAATATTAATTCTTCTTCTTTCCTGTTATTTAATTCTAAAGTTCTATCTAATTTATAGATCATTCGATGAACTCCAAGGTGCAAGGAGAGCATTCTCAAAGTATTGTTAATGAATTTAATAATAGACAAATGAATCAGACTTATTTTACGTGTATGTTCATCTTGATTTTGAGGGGCGTATAAGTATGTTTTTATGGAGAGATGGTCGATCCAGAATTAACTACACTTTTTTGGTGATATAGTGTATTTTGATACCATTTATCAAACATATAAGTATCATATGATTTTACATCATTTATTGGAGTAAATCTTTATGGACAAAATATAACTTTTGATTAAGCTTTTTATTTAAATCTTTATATGGTTATTATTGACATTTTTAAAGTCAATGGAAAGTATAACCCCACATATACTTACAAAGCTCGAGCAATATCAATTTCCATTAGAAAAAGGATGTCGAGAATCAGATATAAATTGGTTCAGTGGCACATACCTCTTAATGCCCCATCTCATTTGAGTTCACTCAAAAATGATAAAGTTTCTTTAATTTTTTTAACCAATGCATTTTTGAATATAATTTTACGTGAATAAACATGAAAGATGATTCTTACAATATAAAATATTGAAGAACATGGTTGGTTGAATATTTTTTTATAATATGCAACACATGTGTCAACAACATTTAATAATCATGTGTTTAGTGCTAGATGAAAAGTGAAATCTCAAAGTACTAAACATGTACTAAATGGATTTGGGCATTCAAGCATTGTAAAGCCCCAAGAGATCCGAAGTTCATATCATACTTTGAGAAGTTCAAAAAAGTAGTCTGTAGAATTTTCTATGTTTTATGGACACTCGGAATTGGGGTGTTTTAGGCTTGGAGCCTTTTTTGATATTTTGATAGTGGATGTCGATCTCGAGTGGCTTGGATCCTACTTGAGATCCTTTTCAGAGTCGACACACCCACAAGTCACTCTTTCTAGCTGTGCAGGTTACGCCCCTAGGACTGGTCTGGCTGGATAGGTGGCCTTATGTGAGATCCTCTTTGGAGTCGACACAGCCTCAAATAACTCTTGCTAGTTGGGCTGGCAGTGGACTTGTTGGTTAGGTGGCCTAGATTAATTGTCGCTCTTGCTAGATGGGCTGGGAGCTGACAAGACTTGATGGTTACATGGGTTGGAGGCCCGACTTGTGGTTTATGGTAATATTTTTATAGTAGACTTAGCTATTATGTGTACCTGTCGGACTTATGTAGGTCAGTTCAGGTTTTGTTTGAACTTGCACACTGATTAACGTTTCAAGGACACTTAATCCAATTTTAAGTGTCAACGATCGCTAGTCAGTATAAAACCGAACAAAATGAGTTACGGTCGAATCCCACAGGGAGCAGTACGTGTTTAAGATTCAATAGGAAAGTGTGAACGTGGTCAAATAAGTCATAGGAATAAAAATTATCGAATAAAGAAATTATTCAAATCGGGGGGTGACAAGAATGTCAAATGGGGGGTTTTGGTTTGAAATTATCAGCTACAAACAGTGGTAAACAATACGAAATAACAATAATGAGACGGGTTCTTTGGATGTGATTCGATTATAGGCTAATATAGATAAATGGGTAATTACAACTATTAGAAAATAGCTAAGTATTAGTGAGTAAGCTAGACTATAGAGGAGGTAAACTTTCTCTCGAACAATTTACCCCGAATCAAGTAGATTTCTCTTGAACATCAACAAGCATGCAAAATAAGAACAACCCACACCTTAGTCCTTTCACTCTCTCGAGCTGAATGTGTAGAATTGGGTTTAGGATTCACTCTCTTGAGCTGAACCCATGACAACCCAATACCCACAGACCATCAATCAATAATCTTAATTTTAAAACCTCTCTCTCGAGCAAGCCAAAAACACGAGGGTAGAACTAAATTTGCTACTACAATTCTTAAATTAAACCACAATTAATAATTGAACTCACATCTACACATCATTTGAACTAACAATTAGCAATACCCATAAACTAAATCAGCCCATAATCACACCCCAAGAATTGTGGTTTTAGCTAGACATCATAAAAAGATAAAAATCGTTACCAAATTGAGTTTCCATCAACTGGTAAGATTGATTTCGTCTTTACAATGGTTCAATTAGAATATTCTCAAAGATCCACTTCCAATTTCTCAAAAGTGAAAAACTTCAATTCTTCAAAGCTAAAGGAAAACTAGAGAAAACTTGTCTCACAGTTCAAAACTTCAAAATATACTCAAATTATGTTATTAGATAGATGATAGATCCTAAACTAAATGTTCAAAAATGTATTTATAGTCGCCAAAAATGTGCTACAAAGAGTCACTCAGTGAAGTAAGTCGAGCTTGTCAAACCACTCAGCGATCCACCCTTTGGTCATTTCCATCGCCCTTCTGCCTTGTCCTTCGGCTTCCTCAAGGTCTGTAACTTGGGCAATCCAACACTGCATCGCGGTATCACTCGACGATCCGCCGACTGCTCCTTTCTCTCACCAACTTGGTTCTTTCCTTTAGGGCTTGGCACACTGGAATTTTAGGCGGTCAAGCAGTCATTCGGCAACTCGCCACGTGGACTTGGCGATCACCAGGCATGCTTTTCTTAATTCTTTTAGCTCGCTTCGTTCCTTTTTGCAAATTAGTGTCCTTGCTTTGTTCCTCAATCCATAAACTTGGAAATCAAGGGTTTTACATCAGTTATTGGCACAAAATAAACATTTGAGGACCCTTAATCTATATAAATAAAGCCCTAAATGAGTCCAAATCTCGGACTCATCACACACGAGTGTACCTTTTGAGCTCATGGGGTCCAATTAAGTTTAGTTTATCTCTAATTAGATTTACTTTTGGTATGCTCAAGTGCTTTCTTTTATACCTTCTTTGACCTCTGTATGTGTGTCGATTCAATCTTTTCAGACATTTCCTTCTCAGTCAGCCTATGATGTCTACTAAGTACCTCTGTTTTGGTACTTATGCTACACTCTGCATCTTTTCGTGATGTAGGTCCTTGTACCAGCTATCGACGGTGATCGTCCATGCCATCTTTTGCAGCTTATGGATATCAGAGACAAGGATGAGTACTTGGCATCCTAGATAAGCCTGTCTCCTTTTGTACTTGTGTTAGATAATCTTTTGCCTTTGAGACGGCTTGATGTGGTCCACTTTTGGGACTTGTATTTGTTCATATTAGACAGCTCTGTACTCGTGACTACTAGGTGCTTGGACAATTTTTATTGTATATAATTTTTGTTTTGCTTTCGTTTCTATCTTTTCTTATTGTCAGTGTTATTTTCTAGTATGTTCTATCCTAGTACTCATTACTTGTCATTCTGGGTATGGATTGACTTACCTACTAGTGGGTTATAGTAGGTGCCAACATGACTTGAGAAGTTGGGTGGTGACATCATTTGTCATATTAAATATAGAATATAGTTGATCAATTATAATTAAATAATAAAAATACATATAAAAGTAAATATTTTATGTGCATTAGTTTGCTCTGAATACACTTCAAAAGAATTTCCCTAAAAACAATTATCAGTCAAACTATAATTGTAGTTAAAATGGTTAGTTTGAATGTTATTATGATTTTTTCCTAAAATAACAGTTAGTCAAACTTCAATAATACTAAGATCCTATCCTATCTAATCCTAACCACCAAAAACTGCTTAAAGAAAAAACTAATTAATTCTTAAGAGTTAGCAATATGATACACTATAATTACTAACAACCTATTAACTTGGTCACTCATATCCCTTTTATCCCCATCCCCACTATATATATCCCATTCTCCCTACAATTCTTTATCAAGAAAACAAAGGGCCCCATTCTCCTATTTCTAATATCTCATTGGTTTTATTCACTGGAAACAATGAAGAAAACGAGTATGATTAAGTGTCAATGAAATCTTGACGAGGACGAGCTATTGCAGAAGCTAGTAGAGGAACATGGAGCAAAGAACTGGTCTCTTATTGGCCAATTGATTCTGAGTCGATCTGGAACATCGTGTAGGGTCCAGTGGTGTAATCAGCTTAATCCTTAAGTAGAGCATCGACCTTTTACTCTTGAAGAATATTATACTATTATAAAAGCTCATGCCAAATTTGGTAATCGATGGGCTAAGATAACCCATTTGTTGCCAGGTCGGACAGATAATGCGATAAAAAATCATTGGAATTCCACCCTTAAACTGAAGCGCCCTTCGATGTCAAAATATTTGACATTTAAAAATCCTCAACCTCCATTGAAGAAATCGCTCAGTATCAGGGCGAGTAAAAATTCAGATAGTCCATATAGATCTGATATGAGTAAATTTGGTTTTAATAGGTTCCCTCAGTTGTGTATGTATCCACACATTCCCCCCAGGTTGAATTTGACCTCTTTCAACATTTTCACTACTAATGCATGATCTATATCCATTAATATCTCTAAGTCCACATGGATCTGATTTATGAAATTTGGGTTTATATAGGTGCCCTCACTTTAGTCCTTATCCACCTATTTCCCCACTAGGTGAAATTTTACCTCTTTTATAAGTTTCACCAGTAATACCTAAACCATCAACGTCTCTGAGTCCATGTGGATCAAATATGAGCAATTTGGGTTTATCTAGATTACCTTAGTTGTGTCCTTATCTCCCCACTGCCCTACTAGGTGAAATTTTGACTCTTTCATCAGTTGCACCAGTAATGTCCGATCCATCAACACATGTGAGTCTCTAATGAGTCCACGATTTAGACTCTTTTAGGGCTTTATTTTAATATATTTAGTGTCCTAAAATGCATATTTTGTGCCAATAATTGATGTAAATCCTTGAATTTCAGGTATTTGGATTGAGGAACAAAGCATGGACACTATTGAGCAAAATGGAATAAGGCAGCTAAAACGACGAGGAAAAGAAGGCCTGAGGATCGCCTAATCCATAGGGCGAGTCGCCGAATGGCCATTGTCTCGCCTAATGTTCTAGTGTGCCAAGCCCTGAAGGAGAAAATCAAGTAGGTTATAGAAAGGATCAGTCGACGAGTTGCCGAACGATTCCACGATCCAGTGCCATATCGCCCAAAGTTACAGAACCTGAAGTTGCTGAAGGCCAAAGAAAAAAGCGAGGGAATTGACCAAAGGGCGGATCGCCGAGTGGATCGGTGATCCTGACTTATTGAGCCGAATGGTCCTTCGCAACACATTTTTGGGTGACTATAAATACATTTTTAAATTCTTTAGTTTGGTATCTAACATTCAATAGTTTTCATTATTATTCAGTTTTCAAGTTTGAGAGCTAAGAACTGAGTTTAGAGAAAATATTTCCTTAGCTTTGAAGATTTGAAGATTTCCATTTCTGAGAAATTGGAAGTGGGTGTTGAAGATTCTTCATCTTAGACCTTTGTAAAGACTATATCAATCCTACCCAGTTGATGGAAACACAACTTGGTAACGATTTTTACCTTTTTATGATGTCTAGCTAAAATCCCAATTTTTGGGGTGTGATTATGAGATTATGGGTTAATATAGCTGCTGGGTATTGTTAATTGATAGTATAAATGCTGTTTAAAAGTGATTTCATTGAGTAATTATGGTTGAAATTAATGAGTTGTAGTTGCAAATACAATCCTAACTTAGTGTTTTTGGCTTGCTCGAGAGAGGTTTTAAAACAAAAATTTTTTAATCGATGCTCTTTGGGAATTGGGTTGTCATGGGTTCAGCTCGAGAGAGTGAACCCTAAATCCTTTTCCACACATTCATCTCAAGAGAGTGAATGGACTAAAGCGAAGGCTGTTCTTAATTGTTGCTTATTGGTGTTCGAGAGAAACCAATTTGATTCGAGGTAAATTGTTCGAGAGAAAGTTTACCCCATTAAAGTCTAGCTTATTCACTGATTTACAACTATTCCCTATTAATTGCAATTAACCGATTGTCTACCTTAGCCCATAATCCAATCATATCCCAATAACCCGTCTCTATATTCCTGTTTTCGTGTTATTTGTTGTTTTAGTTGATAATTGAAACCAACCCCCTCTAATATTTGACACTTGTGTCACCCCTAATTTGAACAATGCTTTTATTCGTAAATGTTTTTAGCTATGATTGACTTGAGCATATTCTTACTTGCCTATTGATTCTCAATTATGAACCACTCCCTTGGAACTCGACCCCAACTCACATAGTTAGGTTATATTACTATTGAACGATTGCTAACACTTAGTATTGGATGAAGTGTCTTTGATAGCATTTTTTAATCAGTCTCTCTTTATCCGGATTCAGATCTACCAAGAATTAGAATCTAGTGAATCGAATCGAGAAAATAGGTCATCTGGCACGTGTAACGACATGTAAACCCACTCCATCAAATTTTATGCCCTAAATTTCAATAACTAGAGTGGAAATGTTGGTCACAAGTACAGAGAAACAGTTGTTGAGTCCAAATTTTTTGATAGTTTTGCAAGATATGATACAAAAAGAAGTTTAAAATTATATGTCAGAGCTTGAGAATGAAAGGGCTTCAATGAACACAAAAGCAATAAGGGATTCTATTGTTAACAAAAATTGTGTTAGCAAAGATTGAGTAAATGTTGAATAAGGAGCTGGAAAAATTGAGATATCATTATTATTATTTTCTTTAAACTTTAGTTGATGTTTTTATAGTATCTCATTAGACTTTTTTTTAGGAATATAGGAGAAAAACAAAGAGAAAATATCTATATTCATAGAAGTGTATGGAAGCCCCAATCTCCCTCACCCTCACCCCCACCCCCACCACACACAAAAATAAAAACAAAATAGAATTGGATATGAATTTTTAATTATTATTTTTGATGAAATTTATCATTTTTATAATATTGGAGGTGTTGTAATATTATATATATATTTTTTCTATGATCCTTTTCATATTTTAATTTAATAATTAAAATAATTATTTTAGTCTTTTGATTAGCTAATTGTTATTTGAGGTGGTATCAAAAAGAAAATTAATCGGTGGTTTATTTTTTGTTTTTTTTGAGAGATAACCATTTTAAAATTGATGATATTTTTTTATTTAGAAATAATTTAATTTAAAAAATTTAATCATTATTTTACCACTAAAATGATCTACAGTCCCACAATAGTCACTACTAAAAAGCGACGGACAACGTCGCTCCAAAAAAGCGACGGACTAAGAGATGTCGTCTGTCACTTTTTAATTAAAATAATTATTTTTAAAATTATTTTACAAAAAGCGACGGACTGCATCTCTTAGTCCGTCGCTTTTTATTAAAAATAATTATTTATAAATTAAACAATTACCACGCTGTCCGTCGTTTTAATTTATTTTATTTTATTAATTAGTTTTTTAAAAAAGCGACGGATGACATCTCTTAGTCCGTCGCTTTTTGGTCAAAATATCTAGTCAAACATTTTTAAAAAGTGACGGACAGCGTCTCTTAGTCCGTCGCTTTTTAATTAGAAAAATTTAAATTTTTTTTTTAAAAAGCGATGGACGGCATCGCTTAGCCCGTCGCTTTTTTTTGCGGATTTTTGCTAATTAATTATTTTATATAGATAGTGACGCAGTCCGTCGCTTTTTATTAAAAATAATTATTTATTAATTTAAAAAAAGTCACGCCGTCCGTCGCTTTTTATTAATTTTAATT
>JAJOOO010011437.1:0-30454 GCA_029582685.1 Solanum piurae
CCATTTTTTACACGTGGCCAATTATAATTCGGCCACGTCATTATTATTTTTATAATAAAAAATTAAAATTCTGAAATTTGATTTTTTATTATAAAAAATAATAATGACGTGGCCGAAATATAATTGGCCACGTGTAAAAAATGGTTTTGCAAAACCACCGTTAAAAAATAATGGCAGGAATGAGCCTTTTCTTAAACGGTAATGGCATAGATGAGCCAAACTTTTAACGGATGACATAAATGAGCCTTTTCTGAAAGTTCGATGGCATATTTGAGCCTTTTCCCTTATAGATATAAAAACCCTAAATAAAATAATTGAGTTCAAGACAAATTAGAAAATCAAAACCGGAATTGAATTCCCTTTTTTTTCGGTGAAGCTGTACGCGTGAACTGCCTCAAATTGTTTTTGTTGCTGCTGCCGTCAAAGACTGCCACATATGCACAAATATTCTCCTTTCAGCTATTGACACGTGGCAAAGCTGGCAATAATTGCAATTTGCCGTTTTATACCTTTCTGCTTATATATATAAATATATTATTTTATTAAATTTAATTTATTATGCGGTCTGTTTGATTTTTTTCTTCAACCTTTCATCTTTAATTCGTTTTAGCTTCAAACTTCTTCATTTTTTATCAATTTAATCTTACAAATAAAATATATTATTTAGCACAATTCATAAAATTAATGCTCAAAAAGGATAAATATAAATAATAAATGTGAGACAAATAATGATTAAAAATATGTATTTTGACCTCACATCAACATCCCACACTTAAACTTTTGTGCGTCCTCGAGCAAGCATTAAAACTCATCTCAAAAAATTATACTATCAATGTCATTACTTTAGTTAATACAAACAATTAGGTCATAGATCAATTTCAAAACATCAAGTAGACTTCTCAATCATTATGCAAGACATCCAAATAAACAACAAATCTCTAACCTCCTAACCTCAACGAAGAACTTTGAACTCATCAAATTTAAGGTTGTTCACCTACTCTCATCAAAGAAAGTTAATAAAATTACCTATCTATCATGAAACAAGTGCTCCCCCAAGAAGAAATAGTCCACACACTCAAATCAAAAGATTGAATATAAATTATGGACTTAGCATCAAAGAACACTCTCACACTCACAAAGAAAATTCACATGTATGCACAAAGAACCATAAGCTTTCCCATTATGTACATCTCCACTAATTAAGCATGCTTGCATAGAATCAAATATGACTTTAACGGGTTGTAATGTAGACTAGGGGACGGGTATGGAAACTATATAATAGTGACTTGCACTTCCTTAAGCACTTTGCAATTTTAGACTTCATCACCTATTATTTTCTTCTCTTTATTTTCAGTCCTCTCTTCAACAATTATTTCACAAGTAATTCTCATCATCTCAAGAATGTTGCAGTCTTTTTTATTTTTTTTAAGTTTTCCTTCATAATAGCCACCCTCAACTTACGTATTTTACATGCGTTAAGGTGCATGATGTCCTTGAAATGACTAGGGTCATCATCAAGGTAAATTTTTTTTGTTCATCTTTTTTTTTTTCACATCACATTCTTTCAAATAGGGATTTTTAAGAACTTTATAGCTATCATTGATTACCTTTTCACTCAACCATCCCTTTTTCTTCAGAATTAGCAATTAGAATAAGTCTATGTTATAATGCTCAAGGAAGCAAGGTGCAAAAATTAGGGATTCAACAAAATAATTTAGGGCAAAATATGGCTACCAACAAAAGGCTACAGGCTCAAAATGGCTAACTAGTGATATAATATCTAAAAAGGCTAAAATTTACCAGACAAATCAAAGAAAGCATGTTATCATCTCCTAAACAAAGCAACACTTTTTTATTTCGCTTCAATAACATGCAGGGCAAGTTCTAGACTAAGATGCAAAACATGCAATAAACAAAATCTCACCACACATGTCACAAGTATCAATCAAGATGGATCAATTCCGCTTCTAAGAGAGACATGATCATAACAAACTACAAAATAAAATAAGCTATATACAAAGTCACAACCATGAATATAGATGTCAAAAAGTTAGCAATTTCATTAGCAATCAAGCATTCACAAGAAAATACTACTCAAAATTAGGCCCAAATAGTAAGTATCACATAACTCAAAAGGGTCTTTTCTTTTCTCTAAAACTAAAATAAAAATAAAAATAAAATTTATTCCTAAAAAAATAAATAAAAGACACTCGGTTCAAAGAGACTATCCTCAGGAAAAGAACCGAAAACAAAAGCCACGCCCATCCTAAAAAAGAAAAGACTCTATAAAATAGTAAAAACTAGGAATTCATTCCCCCACCCCACACTTAGAACATGACACTGTTCCCAGTGCAACAACATAAGCTAATGAGTGAGAGAAAGAATTTATTTTTGGGTTGGGCTAAGTTGACTCAGAAAAAGGTTAAGTTTCAATGGTCAGATGAGTGTGAGAAAAGCTTTGCAGAATTGAAGACTACGTTGACTACAACTCCTGCTCCTGTCATGACTTTACCATATGGTTTAGACGGTTATGTGATTTATTGTGATGCATCCAGGGTCAGCCTAGGTTGTGTATTCATGCAACGAGGTAAGGTCATAACTTATTCTTCTAGACAACTTAAGGTACATAAGAAGAATTACCCGATTTATGACCTCGAGCTTGCAGCCGTAGTATAAAAATTTGGAGACATTACTTGTATGGTGTTCACGTAGATGTGTTCACAGATTATAAGAGCCTCCAATATGCGTTCACCCAGAAAGATTTGAAACTTCATCAGAGGAGATGGCTTGAATTCCTCAAGGATTATGATATGAATGTGCTTTACCATCCCGGTAAGGCCAATGTAGTAGTTGATGCTCTTAGCAGATTATCTATGGGTAGTGTAGCACATGTTGTGGAAGAAAGGAAGGAATTAGCAAAAGATGTTCACCGACTTGCTCGCTTAGGAGTTGGTCTTACGAAAATGTCAGAGGGTGGAGTAATAGTTCAGAATAGATCCAAATCTTCATTGATAGCGGATGTTAAGGAAAAACAGGTCAGTGATCCTATATTGCTTCAATTAAAAGATGTAGTTTGCCAGTAGAAAGTTCAGGTTTTCTCCCAAGGGGGAGATGGTGTGCTTCGTTACAAGGGTCGTCTATATGTCCCTAATGTGAGTGAGTTGAGGTGGCAGATTCTTGCAGAAGCTCATAACTCTAGGTATTCCATCCATCCAGGTGCCACTAAGATATACCATGACCTACGAGAAGTCTTTTGGTGGAACGACATGAAAAGGGAAATAATAGATTTCGTGGCTAAGTGTCCAAATTTCCAATAGGTTAAGGTAGAACATCAGAAACCAGGAGGTATGACTCAAGAGATTAACATTCCTACATGGAAGTGGAAAGAAATAATCATGGACTTCATTACAGGTTTACCGCGTACTCGTAGACAACACGACTCCATTTGGTTAATAGTAAATAGAGTTACTAAGTCCGCTCACTTCTTGGTTGTCAAGACTATAGATTCAGTGGAAGACTATGCTAAACTCTACACCCATGAGATAGTCAGGTTGCATGGGGTTCCTTTGTCTATCATCTCAGATAGAGGTCCTCAGTTTACCTCTCATTCTGGAAATCTTTTCAGAAAGATCTTGGTACTCAAGTAATCTCAGCACAATATTTCATCCACAGACGGATAGGTAGAGCGTACCATTCAGACCCTAGAGGACATGTTGAGAGCTTGTGTGATTGATTTCAAAGGTAGTTGGGATGATCACCTTCCTCTTATAGAATTCGCCTACAAAAATAGTAACCATTCTAGTATTCAGATGGCCCCTTATGAGGCATTATATGGGTGTAGATGCAGATATTCAATTGGTTGGTTTGAAGTAGGTGAGTCAGCATTGATTGGGCCAGATTCGGTTCATGAAGCTATGAAGAAAGTTCAACTCATCAGAGATAGATTAAAGATAGCCCAAAGTCGTCAGAAGTCCTATACAGATGTGAGGAGAAGGGACTTAGAGTTTGAAATCGATGATTGGGTTTTTCTGAAGGTGTCACCTATGAAGGGGGTGATGAGATTTGGCAAGAAAGGGAATCTCAGTACGAGATATGTAGGTCCTTACAAAATCCTGAAAAGGGTTGGAAATGTGGTATATGAGTTAGAGTTGCCAGCAAAACTAGCAACAATCCATCCAACTTTCACATTTCCTTCTAGAAGAAGTGTGTAGGTGATCCAACATCTAAAGTACCATTAGAGAGTGTGGCTGTAAAGGATAGTCTCACTTATGAAGAGGAGCTTGATCATCAGGTTTGAAGGTTGAGAAATAAAGAAGTCGCTTCAGTGAAGGTTTTGTGGAGGAGTCAGTCCGTAGAGGGAGCTACTTGGGAAGCAGAAGCAGCCATGAATGCCAATTTTCCTCATCTCATTCCTTCCGATTCCATTTCAGCTTGAGGTAACACTTTCTCTCCAGTCTCTTAGTTTACTCTTACGTAAATTCAGTCTTAGTATCATGTTCCCTCAGTTGTTCTTACATTTTCAGAAATTTGCATGTTCTTGTAAGTTAGTTCAGTCAGAAATTAGTTTCTAGTACTCAATGGTAGGGATTGGAGCTCCTTCCCTCCATACTCAGCTTGTTTAGACTTTATTCGAGGACGAGTGTTCCCAATGGGGAGATAATGTAACACCTCGTATTCTAGAAAGACCAAACAACATATTTTTCAGAAGTTACACGTGCCACCGATGGGTGACACCTACGGATCGTAGGTTGAACCACAGACTGTAGGTGGGGTCCGTGGTTGGCCACCTCAATTCCACCCAGATTTCTCTAGAAAAGGCACGACCTACGGCCGGACCTACATACCATAGGTGGGACCACATTTTGTGGTCCAGGTCTGTGGATCGTGGCCCTCAAGTCTTGTCCCAAACGACAATCAACGGACTGACAGGACAGACCGTCGGTCAGGCCTGTCGTTGTCCCCGACAGTTTTAAGTTAGGGTTATTTTGGTCTTTTCCCCTATGCATTGGGCACCTAAACTATGTCGTTTAACCCTTAAACTATGTCGTTTTACTCAGTTCAAGCTTAGTAACTTAGTTAGAACTTACCCAAAATGATTATTCTCCAAAAAAATCATCAAAACTTAGAGCAAAAGAGGAAAAAAGAGTCTACCAAACCGTTCCAAAAATGCAGAAAATTTTCTTTAGTTCCAGCCCCGAAATAAAAATATTTCTCCGTGAATTTCGTCACTAGGTATGTGGAATTTCACTAGTGGATTCCTTTCATCCACTAGGTCCCTAGAATTCAGGTAGATTTTTGATTCCCTATATATTGTTTACACCTAAGGTTTCTAGAACTTTAGATAATTGTTGTGATTTAGTTGTTATAGTGTTCTTAATCAGATTATCATGTTTTCATGAAATCGTTGCTTAGTTCTTTGCATGAAACTCAAAACCCTAGTTGTGTAGATTCGTTTAGTTCATGAATTACACTTGCTAGGTCAGACAAACATATATATATGCCTCAGATTTCAAATGTTTCATTATCAGTACTAAAATGTTGCATTCTTAGTTAGCATGTCACAATATTGAGCTAATCTAGTATTTTAGTTATGCTGTATTATACATATTTCTAGTTGGGAGTAGGCTTAGCACCGAGTTGGAGTAGGGTTCAACATACCCTTGTAGTCCCAGAACTATGTGCCCCCGTAGGTTATAAGTCCCCTTTGTTGGGGATCAAATTTAGTGATCACAACAGTCATGCTTTATACCCTTAGCAAGGTATATTGGGTCCTCTTGACGAGACGTATACATCGGACTCCACGTTTAGCTCACGTGGTTTTATATCGATTTATAGTAGCTCCCACAGTCAGACTTTAGTGCATTTGACCAAGTTTTCAGTTTATACTTGGTATTCAGTCAACATGTCATATTCATGATTTAGTACTTGGTCATTGCATTCAGTTCAACTTTTCAGTATATTGCAGTATTTACATTCATATTCAGTTATATCATTGCTCAGTTACGCTTTGTTTAGTTTATATGTTTGTTCAGATATATTCTATATCCTGCATGCTCAGTACATTCCAAGTACTGACACATACTCTGCGCTACATCCTTTCATGATGTAGGTTCAGGTACTCAACATCCATATCACACATAGATCGGTTCCCAATTTGTATTCAATAGCTTCAGTGGTGAGTCCTCATACTTCGAGGACAATAGACATGTTTTTCAGATTTAGTCTTTCATTTAAGTTTTCAGTTTTTCTAGGATTAGCTGGGGGCATTTCCCAGTAACTTTAGGCAGTTAGAGGCTTTTTTCAGATATAGTTTTAGATTCAACTTTAGCTTTTGATTAATTGTTCAGTATCACTAAACTCTTAGAAATTATTTATATATTCAAATCAGTATTGGGTATTCCCCATCTTTCAGTTAACTAATGTTTTAGCTTCTGAAAAGTATCTCTTTATTCAGTTGTTTTAGTATGCTTATGATATGCCAGCAGTAAGGTTAGCTTGGGGTCATTCGTGATGCTAGGTCCCGTGTTACGTCAATGGGGTAGCCTCGGGGCATGACAGAAAATGTCCTCAATCTTGTTCATGATGAGTCTAGCTGGTTTGGGGATTCTGGTGCTACTTCTCATGTCATGCCAAAGAAGGAATTACTTTCTTCTTATACTCTAGGTAATTTTGGGATGTTGAGAATGGGCAATAATCATGAGGTTGTAGATTTTGGTATTGGGACAGTTTGTTTGGAAAAAATAATGGTTCCAAACTAGTTCTCAGTAATATCAAGCAGGCTCCAGATGTTCGCTTGAATTTGATTTCGATGGGATACCTTAATGATGAGGGTTATGTTAATACCCTTGGTGCAGGCCAGTGGAAGCTCACTGGAGGTTCGATGGTTGTGGCTCGTGGTGACAAGTTATATAACTTGTATGCATTTCAGGGTTTCATTTTTAGAGGCTCAATAAATTTATAGAGAAGGATACTTCATCATAGTTATGATATAGAAGACTGAGTCATATGAGTGAGAAGGGGATTAATAGTTTAGCTAAGAAGAATTTGCTTTGGGGAGTGAAACAAGCAAAGTTTAAAAAATGTGTTCATTTCTTAGCTGGTAAATAGAAAAACATTTCTTTTCAGAGTCAACTGCCTTCGAAGAAGCTTGATTTGCTGGAGTTGGTACATTCTTATTTGTGTGGTCCTTTTAAGGTAAAGTTTCATCGTGCTGCACTTTACTTTGTGACTTTTATTGATGATCATTCTCGAAAATTCTGGATATTCTCTTTGAAGTCCAATGATCAGGTACTTGATTTGTTCAAGAATTTCCAGGCCTTGGTTGAGAGACAGACAAGGAATAAATTGAAATGCATTTGTTTTGATAATGGTGGTGAGTATATTTTTCATTTTGATAGATATTGCAGAGAGTAGGGTATTCGGCATTAGAATACGCCTCCAAAGACTCTTCAGCTAAATGGTTTAGTAGTGAGGATGAACAAAATTCTAATTGAGAGGGTTAGATGTACGCTTTTAGATTCTAAGCTGACAAATTCTTTTTGGGCAGAAGCACTTAATACTGCTACATAAATTATCAATTTATCTCCTACTGTTTCTTTGAATGGTGATGTCCCTGATAGAATTTGGTCTGATAAGAATGTCTCTTATGATCATCTTAAAGTTTTTAGGTGTAAAGCCTTTGTGCATGTTCCCAAGGATGAGAGATCAAAGTTGGATGTTAAAACTAGGCAATGTATATTTGTTGGTTATGGTCAAGATGATTTGGCTATCGTTTCTTTGATCCGATTGAGTAGAAACTTGTTAGACCCTGTGATGTTGTGCTCTTTGAAAACCAAACAATTGAAGATCTTGACAAAGTTGAGAAAGCTGATTCTCAGAGCACTAAGAGCCTAGTTGATGTTGATTCAGTTCCTTTTACTATTCCACATGATGAAAATATTACAAATGATGAAAATCAAGTTGATATTAAAGATTGTGATCATATTCAGAATGACCAGTATGCCGTTGATGCTCTAGTGCAAAGCAATGTGATTGGCTAGCAACCAACTATTATTGATGATCCAGAGAGTTCTCTCAGAAGATCTACTAGAGAGAAAATACATTCATCTCGTTGTTCTCCCAATGAGTATGTATTCTTGACTAACGAGGGAGAACCTGAGAGTCTTGATGAGGCCATGGTAAGTGAAGAAAAATAAAGGTGGTTTGATACTATGGAAGATGAAATGAAGTCTCTACATGATAATCATACCTTTGATTTGGTTATGTTACCTAAAGATCAAAAAGCTTTGAAAAACAGGTGGATTTTTTTAGGTGAAACATGAAGATGGTAATCCAGTTCCACGGTACAAAGCTAGATTAGTTGTGAAGGGTTTTAACCAGAAAAAGGGAATTGATTTTGCTGAGATATTCTCTCTAGTTGTGAAGATGTCATTGAAGCTTATCGTGACCAACGACACTAACTACGGTTCGAGTGTCTACGATCGTCGATAATATAGTATCCCAACCAAGGGTTGGGGTCGTGTCCCAAGGGAGCGGTTTTGAGAATTAATAGAAAAATAAAATCTAGTTCTAACTAGTGTAGCTAAACAAATTAACGATTCAAAACATTGTAAATCGAAGGGGGGGAGGACACAAAAGTGTCAAATATCAATTTGGGGTTTTTGTCACAAGTAAGTAAAAACAACAAAAATAACAAGAAAATCAAGTATGGGGAAAAGTTCTTGGGGCGTGACCGCAATACAAGTTGAGATAAAAGGTTGGGTACATGCTTTCGATAGGAAATTTGCAAGATAATAGTGACTAGGCTTCCCTCTCGGGAAACTTACCCTGTTTCAAATGCGTTCCTCTCGGACACCCATTTGCTGCATGAAAACAAGCCTACCCCTTACCCCCACTCACTCTCTCGAGCTGAGTGTTAGGATATGGGACTTGGACTCACCCTCTTGGGCTGAACCTCATGTCGACCTACTACTTAGACAATAAGTCTAGTGGTCTTGGTTTCACAACCTCCCTCTCGGTAAGCCGAAAACACATGGGTGACTTTGTATTTGCAACTACAAACCCATTAAATTAAACCACAACCACTAGGTGAAATCACCATTAAAATACATCTAACCTATCAGCAAGCAAGATCCAACAATAATATCAACACATATTTGCTAAATCACACCCCAAGAATGGGGGGTTTTAGCCACACAAAAAGAAATAACAAAATACACCTAAAATGATATTAAAATCAAATGGGTATAAGAAATTAAACCTTGATTTAAGCAAAGGAAGAAGAATAGAGAAGACAAACTTCCAACTTAGGGAAGATGAACTCCTTTCTTCAAGTTTCCAAAACCCTCTCCAAACTTGAGAGTAAAAAGTACTAAAAATTATATTGTCTAAAATTTGATACTAAAATATGATACTAAGCTATAACTCTCAACGAGTATTTATAGTTTTCAAAAATCTGTGCTGCAGCGGATCACTCGGCCACATTAGTCGAAATCGCCGATCAACTCGGCGATTCGCCCTTTGGTGTAGTTCATCGCCGTCTTGCACCATCCTTCGGCATCGTTGTGCTCTGGGTCATTGGGTGACATAGTACTGCTTTGCGAACCTTCTTGGCGATGCACCGACTGCTCTCTTTTTCCGCCGACTTGATCCCTTCCTTCAGGGCTCAGCACACTGGAACAAAAGGCAAAGTGAGACCCTTCGGTGATTCACCAAGTGGACTCAGCGATTCTCAGGTCTTCGTTTTCTTGTTCTTTTTAGCCTTTTCGTTCCGTTTTGCGAAGTAGTGTCCATGCTTTCCTTTAAACTTCAAATACCTGAAACATAAAGGTTTTCATCAGATATTGAGATAAAATAAGCATTTGAGGACACAATTTCTATTAAAATATATCCCTAAATGAGTTCAATTTGTGGACTCATCAACACCCCCAACTTAGAGTTTTGCTTGTCCTCAAGCAAACTGAACAAGCAAAACTGAAGTTCAGTCGTTCAAAGAGGAGGTGTCTCAAACAATGCTACACAAGACTCAATCATGAATGCACACAACAAAACTTCAAACTACTTATGCGGAGATTCAATTGTGTACTCAAATTCAAGTTGTGACACACCATTACCAAAGATTCTCATGCTCGCAATACTTGCTACTAATGCAAGTTCAAGCTCAAAAAGAGTATCTAAATGCCCTCACACAAAGAATGATTCCATATTCACACATATGAGTTAATCAATTTAAGATCAGGAATCAGATGCAACGCTCACACTCAAAAGAGGAACACAATGCATGTTTTCACCCATAGGTTTGCCCTTATTTTCCAATCAACTTTTGGTTCGGCTTTCTCAAGATAAAAAAGGTCTTCTCAAGACTTGTAATGGGGCTGAGTGCAAATGTATGGTCATTTAGGCTCAGTGACTTTTTCCTCATGAGATGTGGTATTCTCAAGGCATCCCCTTCTTTTCCTTAATCAATTCTTTTTCTAGTGCTTCTAAGTCATCTTTTTATTCATCTCCATGGATTGCTTGGAAACCCAATTTCTTTTGTACTTTTATTCCACAACGTTTCTTTTTCATTCTTTTTTTTATATGGAGGGTTTCCATTTTTTCGCAACACCATGGGTTAAGGGAGACTTTTCCTGCACTTCTTGACTTCTCCTTTTCCTTTTTCACCGCACCCCCAACTTAGGCTTTTGGCCTAAGTTGGCTATTCACTAAACCACAAATCAAGATGATTATAGGTAGTAGATCAAGTAAGGTCTAGGGTTCATCAAGGTTCTTTCAAAGAAAGGTAAGGTTCAAAGGGTGTTCAAGAGACTTTCACACGCTCACGGGTAGGCCACAAAAGAGGTATATGTCAAATTGTCTCACTCTTCAAAAGTTGCCTAAGATCATATCAAGAGGGCACCTTTCTAAATCAATCAGACTAACAAGGCAAATTCTGGGTTTATTCATGCATGGTTCAAAGTAAGCTAATCACACAAGGCATCGACACTTAAGTCAAACAAGACTACACACTTTTGCTAGTGTGCAACAGTCATTACACGAGAATCAATTCGATAAATGGCTAATCACAACAAGATGCAAAGAGCTCACATATTGTCTATGCAGCTTCATTTGGTCTCATCGTAGCCGCACATTCATGTTCATTTGATTAAGAGCACTATTCAAGTCATCAGTATTGATCAGAACCGAGACTTAAATTTTGCAAAAGAACAGCCCCTTTCAACACAAGCGATGGTGAAACGAAAGGGTCAAAATCATTTTTATAATTGAAAACAAAAGAGAGCCATGAGCTCAATCATCCATGAAAGGCAATATATATGTAACATAAGTAAAAATAGACAGCTCAAATATACAAAACATGAATCACAAATAGCACACAAAAGGTGAGCCTCACCCCACCACAAATAAAAGCAATTTTTCCTCAAATGCAATTAACGCATAATCCGAAAGGCAAAATAAAGAAAGACAAAGAGGAAGGTAAATAGGGGATCCTGGCTAATAGGTTGCTTCATCTGTCTGGGCATCAGTATTTGATGCATCAGCTTGATATAAAACAATATATCCCGAAGTGTTTCCATTCTGGTTCACATTATTTCCATTCGCCTTAGCTTCCGTAGCGATGTTAGCCTCACCCATTTTATCCACGTCATGAGCTGCCAAAAAGGAATCTATGGCTGTGTAGAATCCACATCTCCACGGAGGAATGGTGGGATCAATAAGAATACTCCTTCTGGCCCTAGCTTCCTTGGTATATTTGTTTTGTCTGGCTAGCTCTGCTTTCTTTTCATCTTCTTTAAACTTACGTGCTCTTATGTTCGGGGGTGGTTCATTTCTCCATGCGACTTTTGGTCTGACTATTTCTGCAAAGAGTTCAAATACAAGTTAGACAGTAATTTAAACAGGAGAATGGAAGGTTCCAAGTGCAGAATTGCTTCACCAAACTAGTTGGTGAAGTGCTTATCTAGCTAGGATATTCGTTGAAAATGATGTACGAATAATAAAAGGGCGCAGGCAAAGGGCGAACAAAGGGTCTTTTGGTGAGTCACCGAGTGCGGTTTGCGATTTAGGCTGACTGTCGAAAGCCACAGATCAATCGATACTTATAGTATCCAGTCAAAGGGGAAATGAGGACATTAGGTGAACTGCCGAGCAATTCGGCAAGTTTTGTTTATCTCGCTGAACAGCCAAACGTGTCTATTTTCAACCCATTTCTTTCAAATTTCACCCCGCAAACTAGATAATGCAATTTATGCTTAACTAACACAATTTTAATGAAGACCCATAGAAGTTTCACATTTTCCCCCGCAAAAAAAAATTCAACTCAAAGCACAGTCGAATGGGTGTCCCTCAAATCACGCAAAAGCTATTGACAGAGACTCAGTAGAGATTTTATAACACCAATTATTATGCAAATGAGTACAAATTTTGATAAAATAGCTATGGGGTTCGATTACCAACCTTTGGTGCTGAATTAGATTGTACTGACGTGCTAGGCAGCAATGCGATCCAAATCCGCGCATAATTCGACACTTAAAATACTTTAAAATTGCAAGAAATATAAAGCTAAAGTGCAGATGTGAGTTTGATAGGATGAAAAAGTGAAAGGAAATGAATGAAGTAGAACTTTGAAACTTTTGGCTTGCAAAAACCGTTCAGTTACCACCCATTCGGCGATATTAGTTGGCCTCTCCCAATCACCCGGTGATGCGCTAAATTTCTAATTTTCTTGCCAAATATAACAGAGTTTTTCAATTTAGGTGGGCATTGCGTTGGCGATATTCATCGAGATCTCCAATTGGGTTGGCGATGTGCCGATGGAATTTACGCTCTACCGAGTTTTACAGATCCACCCTTTATGATGTATTGAATCAAACGGCCGGAATGATTGGTTACGCCTAACTTGTCAGCGATCCGCCAAACGGATATGTTGCTAACCTCCATACATCTCTTCAAGAACTTTCCTCACTCAATCTGTACAAACAACACACTATTATTTTCTCAAGATAACAAAAGCAAGTAAGGGTTTTGGGTTGCCTCCCAAACAGCGCCTTAGTTAACGTCGTGGAACGATGCACGTCAACCTTCAAACCTCACTCTTGAGGTTAGCCATAGTATCACTAGGCAAACCCCTTTGCTGTCTTGGATTAAGATGAGACAAAATATGACCCATTTGGGTCTCTAATTGCTTGATTGAAACTGAATGAGAGGTGACGGTCTGGTTAAGGGTATACACATCTTCTTTCATGCTTTTTAACATTTTGTTTGACCGTTCCACTTTGTTCTGAATACGCGAGAGCATATCCTCGGACCTACCACCTTCCGAATCCTTGGGTTTTTGCCACTCGTGAAGAGGCACATATCTATCCTTCTCCCCATCCTTCCAATTTGGATTCCGATCCCTCCATTCACGGTCTAGATCTTTCCATCCTTCATATCTAGCCAAACCTTGGCTACCACCCTGCTTCGGGTAGTTTGAACGATAACCATCACTTTGGTTTGCTAGAAAATTTACCTCCTCGCAATACAAAGCTTTAAACTTCATCTCTTCAGGATTAGTGCCCCCAACCCCCACAATATTGACACCACGAGTACCAGCCCCCATGACATTCTTAGATAGAATATCAAGCTGTGTCATAATCTTGGCCATGTTTTGGTCTCTCTCATTGTCCTTTTCAATCTGCTCCTTAGATAGCTGTAAGGTGACATGGGAGACCTGGTCCTCACGAGTGTACCATGCTCTGTTGATGGTTTTCATGCCATCTAAAAGCTGAACTGCTATCGCGTACGACTGCTGCATTAAACCGCCGGGTGAGAGTTGGTCAGCGACACTCTTGTTTATCGAGTCTAGACTCTGGTAGAAGTATTGAAGGAGCACGTTGTCAGGAAGACCATGGGTTGGGCATTGTAGCACAAATTTTTTAAATCAAAGCCAAGTTTCATGCAGAGGCTCTCCATTCAGACGCTTGAAACTTTGGATGCTATCCCGAATAATCATCATCTTTGAGGAAGGGAAAAATTGCACATTAAATGCGGTGACCAGCTCCTCCCATGAAGTGATCGAATTTCGTGGTAATTCAGCGAACCACTTGCAATCCTTCCCCATCAGAGAAAATGGGAATAATCGCAGCCTGACTGACTCTTGGGAGATGTTCTTGAAAGAGAATGGCTCGCAAACATCTATGAAGTTTCGAAGATGCTCATGGGGGTCCTCATGAGCCAATCCGCTGAAGAGTTCTTTTAGTTTCAAGAGCTGCAATATAGTACTCGTTATATGAAACACTACATTCCCCTCAGCTGGGGGTAAGCGGATGGCTCCAACACCTCCCATGAGATGGGGGTCATTGACGTTTGGCTCTTGGAAATCATTGAGGTTACCGATGCCATCTTGGTGTCCTACCTGGCTATGATTACTGCCGTTTACACTCATGCTTTCTGAAGTGTTTACACAACTGCTCAAAACAAAATTAAAAACTAGATAAGTGAACTACAACTAAGAAGAACAAAAAATCTACTAATCTAAAAATTCTTAAATAACACCACTCTCCGGTAGCGGCGCCATTTTGATGCTTATCGTGACCAATGACACTAACTACGGTTCGAGTGTCTACGATCGTTGATAATATAGTAACCCAACCAAAGGTTGGGATCATGTCCCAAGGGAGCAGTTTTTAGAATTAATAGAAAAATAAAATCTAGTTCTAACTAGTCGTAGCTAAACAAATTAATGATTAAAAACATTGTAAATCGAAGGGGGGGAGGGGGCACAAAGGTGTCAAATATCAATTTGGGGGTTTGATCACAAGTAAGTAAAAACAACAAAAATAACAAGAAAATCAAGTATGGGGAAAAGTTCTTGGGGTGTGATCGCAATAAAAGTTGAGATAAAAGGTTGGGTACATGCTTTCGATAGGAAATTTGCAAGATAATAGTGACTAGGCTAAACTTTAGATGGAAATAAGTTCCCTCTCAGGCAACTTACCCCATTTCAAATGCGTTCCTCTCGGACACCCATTTACCGTATGAAGACCAACCTACGCCTTACCCCACTCACTCTCTCGAGCTGAGTGTTAGGATATGGGACTAGGACTCACCCTCTCGGGCTGAACCTCATGTCGACCCACTCCTTAGGCCATCAATCTAGTGGTCTTGGTTTTGCGACCTCCCTCTCGGGCAAGCCAAAAACACATGTGTGGCTTTGTATTTGCAACTGCAAACCCATTAAAATAAACCACAACCACTAGGTGAAATCACCATTAAAATACATCTAACCTATCAGCAAGCAAGGCCCAACAATAATATCAACACATATTTGCTAAATCACACCCCAAGATTGGGGTTTTTTAGCCACACATCAAGAAATAACAAAATACACCTAAAATGATAGTAAAATCAAATGGGTATAAGAAATTAAACCTTGATTTGAGCAAAGGAAGAAGAATAGAGAAGACCCACTTCCAACTTTGGGAAGATGAACTCTTTTTTTCAAATTTCCAAAACCCTTTCCAAACTTGAGAGTAAAAAGTACTAAAAATTATATTGTCTAAAATTGATACTAAAATATGATACTAAAATCTGATACTAAGCTATAACTCTCAATGAGTATTTATAGTTTTCAAAAATCTGTGTTGCGGCAGATCACTCGGTGACATTAGTTGGAATTACCGATCAACTCGGCGATTTGCCCTTTGGTATAGTTTATCACCGTAATGCACCATCCTTCGGCATCATCGTTCTCTGGATCATTGGGTGACAAAGTACTGCTTCACGGACCTTCTCGACGATGCGCCGACTGCTCTCTTTTTCCGCCGACTTGATCCCTTTCTTCAGGGCTCAGTACACTGGAACAAAAGGCAAAGTGAGACCCTTCGGCGATTCGCCAAGTGGACTCGGCGATCATCAGGTCTTCGTTTTCTTGTTCTTTTCAGCCTTTTCGTTCTTTTTTGCAAAGTAGTGTCCATGCTTTCCTTTAAACTTCAAATACCTGAAACTTAAAGGTTTTCATCAGGTATTGAGATAAAATAAGCATTTGAGGACACAATTTCTATTAAAATAGAGCCCTAAATGAGTTCACTTTGTGGACTCATCAGTCATTCATTCGTGTGGTTCTAGGCTTGCTGCAAGTCGGACTTAGAGGTTGAACAAATGGATGTTAAAACTACTTTTCTCCATGGTGAATTGGATGAAGAAATTTATATGGAGCAGCCGGAAGGTTTTGAAGTCAATGTAAAAGAGAATTAGTTTTGCAAGTTGAAGAAGAGCTTGTATGGTCTAAAACAAGCTCCCAGGCAATGATACATGAAGTCTGGTTCTTTCACGAGTCAATAGGGCTTCAAGAGGACTTCTTCAAAGCATTGTGTTTTTGTGCAAATATTCTCTGATGGTGACTTTATTATCATTTTTTTATATTGCTGACATTCTTGTTGTTGGTCATAATGCCTGCAGGATTTAAAAGTGAAGCAAGAGTTGAATAAGTCTTTTACTATGAAAGACTTTGGACCAGTAAGGCAGATTCTTGGCATACAAATTGTCCGTGATAGAGAGGCCAAGAAGTTGTGGTTATCACAAGAGAAGTACATTCAGAAAGTACTTCATAGATTCAACATGGACAAATCTAAGGTTGTCAATACACTTTTAGCTATGCACTTCAAATTGAGTACTAAGCATTGTCCTTCCGGTGATGCCGAGAAGGAATATATGAAGAAAGTTTCTTATGCTTTAGTTGTTGGTAGTTTTATGTATACAGTGGTGTGTACAAGACTAGATGTTGCTCATGTTGTTGGCATTATTAGACGTTTTCTTTCTAATCCATGAATAGAGCATTGGAATGTTGTAAAGTGGATTATGAGATATCTTTATGGCACTTCTAGTCTGAGTTTGTGTTTTGGTTCTTTATGGTTATACTGATTCATATATGGCATGTGATGTTGATATTCGTAAGTCTACTTTAGGCTACTTGATTACTTTTGCAGGGGGAGTTGTGTCTTGTTAATCTAGGTTGCAAAAATGTGTTGTTTTATCTACTACAGAGGCTGAACTTATTGTTGTTGTTAGGGTTGTTCATGGTTATGGTTAAAAATCAAATCGACCCGCAATCCGAACCAAATCAATTAAAAAACCCATATTTGGTTTGATTGGTTATGTTGGTTTTAAATTTTGAAAACTGATACTATTTGGTTTGGTTTTGGTTTTACTAATAAACAACCACAAAAATAATCAAACCGAACTGATAAATCAGATATATAAATTTTATAATTATTTATATATTATTCATAGATAAAATATAAATATTTTGTTAAATTTTAATCAACTCAAGTCTAACTTTACCATTTTCTCAAGCCCAACACTTAAATTTTAGCCCAACTATGACAATCCTAAGTCCAAGTCCATCAAAATCCATTACTTTAGTCTTTACCTAACCTACGTCACATAAGATAGTCACACTTTCTTTTACTTGAATCACTTTGTTTGTGTAATAATTACTCTAGTGTTGCTTAATTGTTTAATTGAACTGACAATAACTTTCCTATGGATTGTTCATGTACTAGGTATTTGTTTCTATCGAGATACATATGTCCTCAAAAAATTATTACTTTCAAATAAAAAAAACCAGAAAAATTCAACCAAACCGACAATAACCAAATCGACGGTTATTTTTTCCGTTTCGTTTGATTTTAGAAACTTAAAAAACCGATTAGATTAGTTTGATTTTGGTTTTAACCAATAACCAATCCAAACTAAACCACGAACACCCCTAGCTACTGTTGAAGCCTGCAAATAGTTCATCTGGATGAAGAGATTTTTAGGAGAACTTGGTTGTGCTCAAGAGAGGTATGTGCTTTATTGAGACAGTCAAAGTGCTATATATCTTGGCAGAAATTCTAAATTTCATGGTCGTTCTAAGCACATTGATGTGAGGTATCATTGGATTCGAGATATATTGAATTCTAAGTTACTTGAACTTGAAAAGATTCATACCAATGACAATGGTTCAGATATGATGAATAAAACTTAGCCAAGAAGGAAGTTTGAAGATTGTTTCATGATCGTCGGGATGTCGGTCTCCTCCACCTAGTTGTGGGGGGGGGGGATTATTTGGTTTAGGATCTTTTTTCCCTTCCTAAGTGGATAAATAAAAGACTTATTTGGACCATCCCACTTTAGCCCATATGCCCAATATTATATGGCATATATAAGGCTTAGTTAGATCTTATTTTCAGATACAGAAGAGAGAAAAATCAAGAGAGCCATTTTAGAGATGGAGAGAAAAAGAGAAAAATCCCATTTTTGCTTCACAAAATTTTCTACTCAAACAGTCCGCTTTGAACAGAGTTTACCACTTCGTTAACCGTTGGATCGTGCTCAAATTTGGACTAGAAGTTTTCAGTATTTGTGTCACACCTCGAGGCTACTTCCTAGACATAACACGGGACCTAGGATCACGAGTGACTCCAAACTAACTATGAATCTGGCATATATCAAGCATACTGAGAATAACTAAGTAAAACATGTACTATGCGGAAGCTAAATATAGTGGATATCTGAAATGGGTAAAAACCCAACTAGTCTCAATATATATTAAACCATAAGAGTTTAGTGATATTGAAACAACCACTTAACAACTCAAGCTGGATGTACTACTATGTCTGAAAAGCCTCTAACTGAGTTGAGTTACTGGGACATGCCCCCAGCTAACTCTAACAAAACTGAAAATTGAAAGTAAGGACTAAAATGTAAAGTATGTCTATTGTCCTCGAAGTATGAAGACTCACCACTCAAGCTGATGAAGTCAAATCGAGAATCGATCTAAGTGTGATCTGGATGCTAAGTGCATGAACCTACATCATGAAAGGATGTAGCGCAAAGTATGCGTCAGTACTTGGAATGTACTGAGCATGCAGGATATAGATATGCTAAGCTGAACAAAATATATAAGATGGACAATGCATAACTGAGCAATGATATAATCTGAACAAGGATATAGATATTGAAGTATAACTGAAAACTGAACTGAATGCAATGACCAAGTACTAATCATGAAGATAACATGTTGAATTGTATACTGATGTAACTACTGAAAACCTGGTTAATGCACTAAGAGTATGACTGTGGGAGCTACTATTAATCGACATAAACTATGTGAGATAAACACGGAGTCTGATGTATATGCCCCATCAAGAGGACCCAATATACCTTGCCAGGGGTATAGAGGCATAACTGTGGCGTGATCACTAAATCTGATGCCTGACAGAGGAGATTTATAATCCTACGCGGGCATGCAGTTCTAGGACTTTGAGGGTACACTAAACCCTAGTCCAACTCAGTGCTGAGTTGACTCCCAACTTAATACAAATGAAGCTAAAATGCACTAAACACTGAATAGCTGAAAATACTGATATGCTAACTGAGAATGTGACATTCTAAATATGGAGCATGATTTTCTGTTAAACTGACCTAGCAAGTATACTTCATGAACTAAGAGAATTTACACAAACTAGTGTTTTGAGTTTTATACAAGGAATTAAGCAACGTTACTAAGAGAACATGTTATTTATTCTATATATACTATAGCAGCTGAAATCACCACAATTTCCAAGATTTTACAAACCCTAGGTCTAAACAAGTTACGTGGAATTAAGGAACTGACTAAATTTTAGGGATCTAGTGGATGAAAGGAACCCACTAGTGAAATCCGACATACCTGGTGATGAAATCTGCAGTTGGATTTTGGGGCAGAACTTTGAAGAACACTGCTGCTTGTTCTTGGAAGAAACTGGCACCTTTTTTTTTTTTTTCATTCTAACTTGCATGATTTTTGGAGAATGAGGGTTCTAGGTATGTCTGACTAGGTTATTAGTCTTAGACTGAGTAAAACAACGTAGTTTTGGCATCAAACGATGTACTTTAAGTGCCTAATGCATAGGGAAAAAGACCAAAATGACCTTGACTTAAATGCTGACGAAGGCCACTCACGAGGGGACTGACGGTCCGTCATTTAAACCACTACCTTTTAACTAGGTCATGGTTCGTGGTCTGCCCTACAGGGCTTCACTAAAATGAGCATAAATTTTTACTCCGAGCTTGGAATTATCTTACTCGTTGGCGTTGGAAAGAGGATTCAATCATTTTTAATTTGATAGGTCATGGGCCACCTAATTCATTTTGTGCTAGAAGATATGAACATTTTAAGTTGACCGAAAACCCCTTTCTTTCCAAATAACTGCTGGTCTCCATCGACGATCTGACTTACGGTCCATTGGTCAGACCACATGCCATCCTAGTCGATCGTCGATGGTTTCAGAGACTAGTTCTCTAAGATTTCAAACGACGGGACCTACCTACGGTCTGTGGTTCTACCTATGATCAGTGGGTGGTTCCGTTAGTACTGGCACTATTTTTATGAAAAAATAGGATTTCTCCCTTATGAGATCCGAGGTGTTACATTATCTCCCCATTGGGAACATTCGTCCTCGAATGACGTCTAAATAAGCTGAGTATGGAGGGAAGGAGCTGCAATCCCTACCACTAAGTACTACAAGCTGACATCTAACTGAAATGAGTTCCATGAACATGAAAATATGATAAAATGCAAGAATAACTAAGGGAACAAGATACTGACACTAAATTAATCAAAGGGTAAATCAAAAGACTAGAGAGGAACTAGTACCTCAAGCTGAAACGGAATTGGAAGGAAAGAGGTGAGGGTACTTGGCCATCATGGCTGCTTCTTCTTCCTAAGTAGCTCCCTCTACGGACTGACTCCTCCACAAAACCTTCACCGAAGCGACTTCATTATTTCTCAACCTATGAACCTGATGGTCAAGAATCTCCACTGGCACTTCTTCATAAGTGAGACTATTCTTCACAGCCACACTCTCTAATGTAACTATTGATGCCGGATCACCCACACACTTCTTCAATAAGGAAATATTAAAGACTGGATGAACTGCTGCTAGTTCTGCTCGCAACTCTAACTCATAAGCCACATTCCCAACCCTTTTCAGGATTTTGTAAGGACCTAAATATCTATGATATAGCTTCCATTTCTTGCCAAATCTCATCACCCCTTTCATAGGTGACACCTTCAGGAATACCCAATCATCGATTTCAAACTCTAAGTCCCTTCTCCTCACATCTGCATAGGACTTATAATGACTCTAAGCTGTCTTTATCTTTCTTTGATGAGTTGAACTTTCTCTATAGCCTCAGGAACCAAATCTGGCCTGTCAAGGCTGCTTCACCTACTTCAAACCAACCAATCGAGGACTTACATCTATGCCTATATAGTGCCTTATATGGGGCCATTTGAATATTGGAATGAAAGTTTTTATTATAGGTGACCTCTATGAGAGGTAGGTGATCATCCTAACTACCCTTAAAATCAATCACAAGCTCTCAACATGTCCTCTAAGGTTTGAATGGTATGCTCTTCCTGACCATCCGTCTGTGGATGAAATGTTGTACTAAAATTTACCTTAGTACCAAGACCTTTCTGAAATGATTTCCAAAAATAAGAGGTAAACTGAGGGCTCTATATGAGATGAATGACAAGGGAATCCAATGCAACCTGACTATATCATTGATATAGAGTTTGGCGTAGTCCTCCGCTAAATCTGTAGTTTTGACAGCCAAGAAGTGAGCGAACTTAGTGACTCTGTCCACTATCACCCAAATGGAGTCATGTTGTCTGCGAGTATGAGGTAAAACCGTTATGAATTCCATGTTTATCATTTACCACTTCCACGTGGGAATGCTAATCTCTTGAGTCATACCTCCTGGTCTCTGATGTTTTACTTTAACCTACTGACAGTTAGGACACTTAGCCACAAAATCTGCGATGTCCCTCTTCATGTCATTCCACCAATAGAATTCCCGTACATCATGGTACATCTTAGTGGCACATGGATCAATGGAATATCTGGAATTATAGGCTTCTGTAAGGATCTGCTTCCTCAATTCACCCACATTAGGAACACATAAGCGACCTTGATAAGGAAGTACACCATCTCCCCCTTGGGAGAACACCTCTACTCTCTGCTGATGAACTGCACCTTTCAACTTAAGTAATATAGGATGACTATCCTATTTTTCCTTAACCTCTGCTATAACTAAAGATTTTGACCCATTCTGAACTACCACACAACCATCTGATGTGTTTGTAAGGCAAACTCCGAAGCGAGAAAGCCGGTGGACATCATTAACTAATTTTTTCTTCTAAACCTAAACATGTGCTACACTACCCATGTATAGTCTACTGATGGCGTGAGCTACTACATTGGCCTTACCCGGATGGTAGAGCACATTCATGTCATAGTTTTTGAGGAATTCACGTTATCTCCTCTGACAAAGATTCAACTCTTTCTAGGTGAACACATACTGAAGGCTCTTATGATATGTGAACACATCAACATGAACACCATACAAGTAGTGTCTCCAAATCTTTAGGAAAATACTACGGCTTCAAGTTAGAGGTCATGTGTAACACCTTGTACCCGAAAAAGGGAAAATAAGCAACTTTGGGGAAAATGCAGGTGCAAGCCACGAGGGCCACCCACGACCCGTTGATGGGACCACAGACCATTAGTGTGGTCCATGGATAGCCCTGCTTAGGATGTTCTAAGGGATCAGGACCAAGGTCTGACCCACAGACTGTAGGTCAGACCACGGTCCGTGGTTCAATGCCCCAAATCCACCTTTCTGACCATGGATGGTCCATCGGGACGGGCGGTGGGTCAGACCACGGTCCGTCGACTGGGGTCCATGGATGGTCACCTGTCAGTTATTTTTAGGAGAAATTGGGTCTTTTTCTAATTAATTAGTTCTTATAGTATGTCATTTTACCTATGTTTAGGACCCCTATGTAAGCCTTTTTAACCCCGAAATTAACCCATTTACTTCATTCTTCCAATTTCACAAAAGAATACCAAATTCCTCTCCAAATATTCTCTCTAGAAACTTGAAGAAGAAAAAGAAGGATTCACCTAGGGTTTCAAGCTAAGGTTCCAATTCCTCTATTGAAAACTAGCATTTGGACTCAAGGTATGATTGTTTTCATCCATGGAGTTCCTAAATCTCTCTATTTGAAATGATAGAATTCCCCAATTGAGTTAGGGTTTTCTTCAATTATCATGGGTTCTTTTCATTGTTGATTCTATTGGTTTAATTATGATCTCTTGTACATGAATTGATGAAATATGATTATTTTATGATGATTTCCCCATGAACTCCTGTAATCCTCATGTTTTCAAGTTATGAATCATATGATGTGGGATTTTGATCTTTAAGAAAGAGTTTTATGAAATTGAGCATGTATTGCGAGCTTTACATGTATTTATGATGAAATGCATATCTAACCCATGTTTTCTAAGAGTTTATGACTGAAAGTGGGTTTTGACCTCAAGAGGTAAATTATGGACTTATGCATTTTTTATGAAATCTATGCAAATGTTTGAAGGGTACTTTGTGAGTGAAGTAGCAATGATGATGTTGTGTTGTGAAAGGATATTCTCACTAAAACACATACTAGCATGATGTGAAAGGTTTTCTCACATAGAAAGGATTCTTAGTTTGAAAGGCTTTCTCACCTAATTGAATCAAAGACTATGAGCTATTTTAATGAAACTAGCTTGAATTGCTTGTCCAAGGGAACCTTTTCATGAGTAATGAATTCAAGTAAGAAATGACTATTTCATGGAGATTTATGCTTAGCACCGAGTGGATACTGATAGTGATATGGAAGCTCTCCCATAGTAGAGGCCTAGTTTCCAAAGTAATCTCATGAGATGGAAGCTCCCCCGTAGTAGAGGCCAGGTTTCTAGTAGCCATCGCTTTATCCCATAACTATGTGCCCCCATAGTTTGATTAGCTAGTGGATCCTCTTAAACTAGAAGTTCAAGGTTCTACCTTCAGCAAGTAGGACACCTCTTTTCGGTGTGGGGTTGACATCAAATTCCATGTTATAGCTCACATGGTCTCAATGTCGGTTAAGGCTAATTTCCCCACAAGTAATAATGAACTAAGGTTACTTCAAAATGTATCGCACATGAGTTCAAATGTTTTAAAGATGAACTTAGCTTGTATTGACCATGATTTATAACTTATGTTTTGTAACTCTTTCATATTATATTTTAGGTTGGTTAATTGCATGTCATGATATGAAATATCCATTTTAGCATGATTTAAATGTTTTATGCATATCATACTTGGTACATTGTTTTGTACTAACACATACTCTTGCCTACATTTTCCCTAAATATAGGGTCCGATATTCAGAGTGCTCAGTTTCGTGGCTAGTTGGTGATTTGATTGGTTCTCGAGCTTTGGTGAGTCCTCATACTTCGAGGACGGAGTTATTATTTTAGTTTCTTTCATGTATTTTTCTTTTGGACATGATGTATGAGCTAGGCCCAATTTCATTCTATTGTATGACTATGATGAGACATGAGTTTAGACTTCCACTTTGCTTTTATATAATATTTTGGACTTGAACTGTTGCTTAAATCTTATTGTTCTATTTCTTATGTTATGAGATCTAAGTGGCTTGTATGGAGTCCTTCGGGGTTCTATACGCCATGTTGCATCTAGGGGGTACCCCTGGATCGTGACAAACTTGGTATCAGAGCACAAGATTTAGAATAGTCTTAGGATGTCTCATAATCCACATCTAGTAGAGTCTTTTTCATGAGTGTGAAGCACGCCACATTTATGAATGAGAGGCTACAAGATGATTAGAAAACTTCATTTCTTTCATTACTCTTAAGTCGTGTGATAGAGTGTAACTCTATAAGGTCTCTCCCCTAATCCTTATCCTATGTTCTTCACGACATGGCTTCTCGAAGGCCTTACACTAGAAGGAATGTGAGGCAGAATGCGTAACAAGAAGCTCCTCCCCAAGCTCCTCAAGTTCCGATCTATCTTTTGGCCGAGCAAGTGTCGAATGCAGAGTTTAGGGCTACTTTTCAAGTATTGGCTTGGGCCATGACGGCCCAAGACAATATGGAGGTGGTGGTTCCTATGAACCCAAATATGGGTACGACGACTTTAAGAGTGAGAGACTTCACAAGGATGAATCCTCCGAAGTTTCATGGTTCTAAAGTTGAGGAGATCCTCAAGAGTTTATCGATGAGGTCTACAAGGTTTTGATGATCATGGGAGTTACGTCGGTGGAAAAGGCAGAGTTGGCCGCTTATTAATTGAAAGGTGTGGCTCAAATTTGGTATAACCAATGGAAGGAAGGGAGATCGGAAGATGCATGTCCTCTTGATAGGGAAAAGTTTAAGGCTGCATTTCTTGACAGGAAGGGCAGCCAAGGTGCTTGAGTTCATTAACCTTCGTCAAAGGAGTATGAGTGTAAGGGAATATGCTCTAAAGTTCACTCAATTGTCTAAGTATGTTCCATCAATGGTTGCAGATTCAAGGGCTAAGATGAGTAAATTTGTTTCGGGTGTGTCCTAAATGGCGGTTAAGAATGCCGAACTACAATGCTCATTCATGATATGAACATATCTCATCTTATGGTGCATGCACAATAAATTGAGGAGGATAAACTCAAGGAAAGGTTTCGAGAGGTAAAAAGGGCTAAGACCGATGATGATAATTTCTCTAACATAAATTATGATGTAAAAGGTCGTCCAAGATTCCGACAAAGGTTTTCTGGTCAAGGTTCCTCCAATGCTCCTCCTAAGTTCAACCAAGATAGGGTGTCTAACCCTAAGCCTAAATGAGGTAATGGTAGTGGATCTTCATTGCCTAGGTCTAATTGCACTAAGTGTGGAACGAAACATGATGGTAGGTGTCTAGCCGACATGGATGGTTGTGGTAAAAGAGCTCACAAAATGAGGGATTGTCCAATGCTTACAGGTAAGGGAAGGAAGGGAAAGCAATCTACTCAAAGTGGTTCGGGTTCCAATGCTCCTAAAGAAAATCGCTTTTATGCTCTTCAGACTAGAAGTGAACAAGAGACTTCTATGGATGTGGTTACCGGTATGTTGAAAGTTTTCCAACTTGATGTATATGCTTTACTTGATCCTGGTGCTACTGTCTTTTGTGACACCATATGTGGAAATGAGATTTGATGTGCTTCTTGATGTGTTGTTAGAACCTTTTTCTATCTCTACTCCTGTTAGTGATTCTAATGTGGCTAAGATGGTCTATAGAAAGTGTCCCATTTCCTTGTCCCATAGAGTTACTCTTGTTGACTTGGTAGAGCTTGATATGTTAGATTTTGATGTTATCTTGGGTATAGATTGGCTGCACTCTTGTTATGCTTTTATTGATTGTAGAACTCGTGTGGTCAAGTTTGAGTTCCCAAATGAGACTATCCTAGAGTGGAAGGGGGGAAATTCTATGCCTAAGGGTCAGTTTGTTTCTTATCTTAAAGATAGAAAGATGATTTCTAAGGGTTGGTTCTACCATTTAGTAAGGGTGAGGGATGTAGATTCCGAAACCCATTCTCTCGAGTTGGTCCCTATTGTTAATAAGTTTACAAAAGTGTTCCCAGATGATCTACCCAGTTTTCCTCCCGAGCGGGAAAAAGACTTTGGTATTGACCTTTTCCAAGATACGCAACCCATCTCTATTCCTCCTTACCGTATGGCTCCGACAGAACTTAAGGAGTTGAAAGAACAGTTGAAGGATTTGTTGGATAAGGGTTTCATCCGACCGAGTATCTCTCCATGGGGTGCTCCAGTTTTGTTCGTTAGAAAGATGGATGGTTCCCTTTGTATGTGTATTGATTATCGACAGTTGAACAAGGTTATCATCAAGAACAAGTATCCTCTCCCAAGGATAGATGATTTATTTGACCAACTTCAAGGAGCAAGTTATTTCTCTAAGATTGATCTCTGATCGGGTTATCACCAATTGAGGGTGAAAGATGATGACATTTTGAAGATGACTTTTCAAACTTGGTATGGTCATTATGAGTTTTTGGTAATTTCATTTGGATAGACTAATGCTCCTACGTCGTTTATGGATTTGATGAATAGGGTGTTTAGACAATACTTTGACATGTTTGTGATTGTGTTCATCGATGAAATTTTGATCTACTCAAGGAGTGAGGATGAGCATATTGAACATTTGAGGATCGTGTTGCAAATTCTTAGGGACCAACAACTTTTTGCAAAGTTTAGGAAATGTGAATTTTGGTTCAGATCCGTAATTTTCCTTGGTTATATTGTTTCAAGTAAGGGTATTGAGGTAGATCCTAAGAACACGGATGCGGTAAAGAGTTGGCCTAGACCTCTAACTCCCTCGGATATTAGAAGCTTTTTAGGTTTGGCTGGTTACTATAGAAGGTTTGTTGAGGGTTTCTCTTCAATTGCCTCTCCTTTGACGACTTTGACTCAGAAGAAGGCTAAGTTCATATGGTTTGATGCTTGTGAGAAGAGTTTTCAAGAGTTGAAGGATAGACTTACTTCCGCTCTGATGTTGATCTTACCGGAAAAGACGAATGGTTTTGTGGTTTATTGTGATTTCTCGAGAATTAGGCTAGGGTGTGTGCTTATGCAAATTGGGAGAGTTATTGCCTATGCCTTAAGGTAACTTAATCCATGAGAAGAATTATCTGACTCACGACCTTGAGTTAGCGGCGGTCGGTTTTTCCCTAAAGATTTGGAGACACTATTTGTATGGAGTACATGTAGATGTGTTTACCGACCACAAGAATTTGCAATATGTGTTTAATAAAAAAGACTTGAATCTTCACCAAAGAAGGTGGCTTGAGTTATTGAAAGATTATGACTTGATTGTTCTTTATCATCCCGGTAAAGCTAATGTGGTAGCGGATGCTCTTAGTTGGTTAACTATGGGTAGTGTTGCTCATATTGAAGAAGAAAGAGTTAGTTCGAGATGTTCATAGATTGTATCGATTAGGTGTTCAACTAGTGGACTCCACCATAGGTGGTGTTATGGTTCACAATGGTTTCAAATCATCTTTTGTGGCGGATGTGAAAGCTAAGCAAGGTCTTGATCCAATCTTGGTAGAATTAAAAGAAGCGGTGCTCAAGAAATCCGTTGAGGATTTCTCCCAAGGTGGAGATGGTGTACTTAGATACCAAGGTTGATTATGTGTTCCAAATGTGGATGACCTGAGGGAGCATATTTTAGCTGAAGCCCATAGTTCAAGGTATTCTATTCACCCGGGAGCCACCAAGATGTACCATGATTTACGGGAGTTCTATTTCTGGAATGGGATGCAGAAAGATATTGCGGGATTTGTGGCTACGTGTCCAAATTGCCAACAAGTAAAGGTTGAGCATTAGAAACCGGGAGGTTTATCCCAAGATATTAGCATTCCTACTTGGAAGTGGGAAGACTTGAATATGGACTTTATTATTGATTTGACTCGTACCCGACAACAACATGACTCTATTTGGGTGATAGTAGATCGGATGACGAAATCGGCTCATTTCCTTCCCGTCAAGGTTTCCTATTCAGCGAAGGACTATGCCAAGTTGTACTTGAGAGAAATGGTAAGGTTGCATGGAGTGCCTTTGTCCATTATTTCCGATCGTGGTACCCAATTCACTTCTCATTTTTGGAAGTCATTCGAAAAGGGGATTGACACTAAGGTTATGCTTAGCATGACTTTTCATCCCCAAAACGATGGGCAAGCGGAGCATACTATCCAAACTTTGGAAGATATGTTAAGGGCTTGTGTGATCGATTTTAAGGGCAATTGGGACGACCATTTGCCATTGATTGAGTTTTCCTACAATAAAAGTTATCACTCAAGTGTCGATATGGCTCAATTTGAGGCCTTGTATGGTAGGAGGTGTAGATATACCATAGGTTGGTTTGAGGAGGGTGAAATTTCCCTAATAGGTCCTGAATCGGTACAAGAAGCCATGGAGAAAGTTTGGCTTATAAGGAAAAAGTTGAAAATGGCCCAAAGTCGACAAAAGTCCTACGCTGATGTGAGGATAAGGGATCTAGAGTTTGAGGTTAATGATTGGGTTTACCTGAAAATCTCACCCCATGAAGGGTGTAATGAGGTTTGGTAAGAAGAGGAAACTTAGTCCCCGATATGTAGGCCCATATCAGATTTTGAGGCGTATTGGTAAGGTTGCCTATGAGTTAGATTTCCCAAATGAGATAGCAACAGTGTATCCCGTATTCCATATCTCTATGCTTAAAAAGTATGTTGGAGATCCGACATCTATAGTTTCCCTATAAGGGTTGGGAGTTGATGAGAGTCTTTCTTATGAGGAAGTTCCGGTTGAGATTTTGGACCGTCAAGTAAAGAAGTTGAGAAACAAGGAAATAGCTTCCGTGAAGGTCTTGTGGAGGAATCAGTTGGTTGAGGGTGCTACTTAGGAGGACGAGGCCGGTATGATGTCCCAATATCCTTATCTCTTTCCTTCTACTCCTATTCTAGCTTGAGGTAAATTAGTTCCTCTTGGTTTGACCTTTGTTTTGGAGTCATGTGGTTTTTATATGTTTCCATGATTTCCCTATGAGATGCATGTTCATGAAAACCTGTGTTTTGAAAGAAAATTAGTTTATATGATTGATTTTCTTCATGTTGTTATGCATTGAGTATGAGTTGCCTATAGACTTCATGAGATGAATTGATGAATATGCTTTAGATATGCTTTTGAGAGTGAATTGCGTATGAACTCCATGAGATCGTGTTGAGCATACTTTTAGCTTAGAGAAGGTAGTTCCTCCTTGAAAGTGAGAAATTTTTAAAATTCATGCATATTAGGTTACTAGATGTAGTTCCTACTTCCTTATAATGCATTTGAGTCTGATTAGCTTGGAGTGGATGTTTCCTCCTTGTTTTATGTGCATTGCATGTATAATGGGATGATAGAGTTAGTGTCACCCCTCTTATGATGTTTTCAGGATGTCCTAGATTGGAGTTGATAGTTCCTCCTTGATTGTATGCATTGCATTGTAGTTGGGTCGTTAGTTCCTCTCCTACACTTTTAGAACCAGTTTGAATCTCATTCGAGGGCCAATGGTCCCAAGTGGGAGATACTGTAACACCTCATATTCGGAAAAGGGAAAAGAATCAACTATGGGGAAAATGTAGGTGCTAGCCACGAGGGCCACCCACGACCTATGGATGGGACCGCGGACCGTAGGTGTGGTCCGTGGATGTCCCTGCGCAGGATGGTCTAGGGGTTCAGGACCACGGTCTAACCCACGAATCGTAGCTCAGACCACGATCCGTGGTTCGAGGCTCCAAATCCACCTTTCGGACCATGAACAATTGAAATGACCCAAAAAGTTCTTAAAAATGTGCTTCGGAAGTTACCGGAACTTGTTTAGCTATAAAAAAAAATCCATTTCGTTTTTCGAAAATATGACTTCATATTCTTGTTTAGGGGGTCAAATTGAGTGGGAAATGGGTCTAACCCAAATTTTAGAGCAACCGTATCAAAATCCGAAATTTCCAAGTGAAGCCTTTTTCGAGGGTCTACTTTGAAGGGTCATATCTCCTAGCAAACAAATTATT
>JAJOOO010011438.1:0-14744 GCA_029582685.1 Solanum piurae
AAGAGAATATTTAGTAAATGTATTGTATCAGTTGATTGTTGAAAGCTTGATTTAGCTAATTAGAAATGTATTGAATTAATATGACAGGTGACGAGTAGCTGCAAAAACAGATACAAGCTGCCAGTTATTTTCTAGGAAAAGAGACCTCATGAGGTCACTTTTTTACATTTTATTTTTAAGAAATTTCATAAAAGAGACCTTATGAGGTCTCTTTCTGGCAGTTTATTTTTTAGAAATGCAGTAAAGAGACTTCACGAGGTCTCTTTTTTTAAATATAAAATAAAAATAAATAATATAATAGTGACCTCATGAGGCCACGTTTATTAAAAATAAAACAGAAGTAAATTATAAAATTGCGACCTAATGAGGTCTCTACACAAAAGTCACCTACATTATAGCGACCTACCGTTGAGGTCTCTTTTTTGGTCTCTTTTTTCATAAAAGAGACCTCATGAGGTCGGTTTTTTAAGTCTCTTTTTGCAGTTTTTTTAGTAGTGAGGCATCATTTTCTTGTATTGATGAATGAGTATTGACTTGATGAATGTAAATCGATAGGATTATGGCATTCCTTTCATAAATGAATGATGAAGTATTCTAGGCTATGTCTTGAACCGGTAGACCTAATATTGGTAGCACTTCATGATGAGTCTAGAAACTAATGTGATGATAAACCTTGAATCGGTAGACCCAATGTTGGTGGCCCTTTCATGTGTGAAATGATGAACCTTGTATTGATAGAACCAATGTTGGTGGCCCTTCTTGAGGATTCAATGAGCTATCCATGTAATGTACCATGAATCGATAGACTTATGACATTACTTTCATGTGTAATGATGTGTCTTGGGTCGATAGGCCAATGGCATTCCTCTCAAGCACAATAATGAAATGTGAATGAACTACTCTATGGAAATGGAGGCTAAGCACCGAGTGGATATGGTAAGATGGAAACTCTACCAATGTTAGGCTAGGGTACCAATGAACATCTTCCCATCCCATAACTATGTGCCCACATAGGATATTATCTAGTGGATTCCATCCAAGCTAAAATGTTACCGGTCCTACCTTAGGCAAGTAGACAACCTCTTTACGGTGTGGGGCCATATGACACCGGATTCCATGGTTAGCTCTCATGGTCTATGTCGGTTAATGCTTATTCCCATCATGTGAGATGTGCATTATGGTTTCTTGAGAAGTTTTATGAAGTGTGGGTGGTAGTATGGGATGTCATCCATGCATTGCATGAGTAGGCTTTGATAGGGCTATAGTGAGTTCTCTAATGTCTTAATGACTAATGAATGAAAGTGCTCTTAATGAAGCTAATGAAGAATGTTGACTCTTATATGCTTAAATAAGATTATGCATGATATACTTGGATTGTATTATGAGTTACTTCCTTGTCATGACTTATTGGGTATGAATGTGCCTTGTCTATGGTGGCTTCAAAGGAGTGCTTAGTGTGAGAAGTAGTATGGGATGCTACTTATACATTGTACAAGTATGACTTAGAGTTTCCCTAGATGATGGTACTATTGTGTTGTCATGTCTTATGAAATGTTTATGCCTCTTATGAATGGGTATTGTGTAAAGATGAAAAGGATGAATGGTAAGTTCACTTTTGGTGGCCTTGATGTGGTACCTAGTGTGGATGGTGGTATGGGACGCTATTCATACATTGCACAAAGTATGGCTTGGGGTTACTTGAGGTGGAAGCTTAATGTAATGAAATGTCTCATATGTTGATTATGTTCTAATGTGATGTTATGACTTGTATGATGATTATACTTGTATTGTATGTCTTTTACACTAATGTACATGATATTTCTAAAAAATGGCATAATGCATGGTTTCCAACCAAAATGTCCCTTTTAAAGCATGTTTTTGCATGGTCATCATACTTAGTACATTTTTGTGTGCTAACCCATATTTCTCTTATTTTACTACAAGTGTAGTTTCCGACAAGTGAGTTGCTTTCTCTCTAATTCAAGGGCTTGGATTGAGGTTCCTCCAAGGCTAAGTGGTATGTCCTCATAGATCGAGGACAAGTGTTTAAAGTTTCTTTTCCTTCATGTATTAGACAATTATTAGTCTTTCGATTGTAAAGGGTCGTGTCCCTACTTTAGTTTCAAGATATTGATTTAGATGGCCATGTGATATAATAGACTTCCGCAGTGTTTTTAAATGAAGTTTTGATTTCATTGATTTTAATAAGTTTTAATTCCGCACTATTTCTATATATCGAATGTTATGAATTCTATGAGGTTTGTATGAGGCTCTTCGGAGTCTTGTACGCCGTGTCGCATCTAGAGGGTAGCTCCTGGTCGTGACAAATCAACAACCCAACTCTATGAGATCACAATTTGGAAAACATGAGGGGTTTTCATGGGTTCATAGAGATAACATCATAAAAGCATTGTAAATCATCAATTCGTGCATATTTAGAGATAATTAAACCATTAAGATCAATAATCAAAAGAACCCATGGTGATTATTGAAGAAAACCCTAGCTAATTGGAGAATTCTACGATTTAAAATAGAGGAATTTGGGGACTCCATGAATGACAGAGATTCATGGATGAAAACTACCATACCTCAAAGTCCAATTGCTTATCTTTAATGAAGAATTTGGATCCTTAGCTTGAAACCCTAGGTAGAATCTTCTTCTTCTTCTTCAAGTTCTAAAGAGAGAATATTTGAGAGGAATTGGTTTTCTTTTGGGAATTTGGAAGAATGAATTAAATGGGGTAAATTTGGGGGTAAAAATACTTATATAGGGGTTCTAAATGTAGGCAAAATGACATAGTATATGAACTAATTAATTAGGAAAAGACCCAACTACCCCTTAACTTAACTGACAGCAGCCGACCCACGACCCACCACCGACGGACCATGGGTGGACCTACTGTCCGTCCTGCACGTCCGTGGTTGGTGGCCAGAGAGTTTTGACCAGTCGACGGGCCACTGGACCACGGGGCATGGTTCCACCTATGGTCCGTAGGTGCCACCGTGGTCCATGCCTGGACCTTTTTCTAAGGGGCTATCCACGGACCCACCTATGTTCCGTGGCCCACACCACGGGCCGTGGTTGGCCCTTCGTGGATGACACTTGGAAGGTCTAAAGAGGCTGCTATTTGGTCATTTTGTATACCGGGTGTTATATTAAATATAGACTAATTCTAAAGTCTCTGGTAGCGGTGCAAAACCCTTGTTGCTCCCAAATGTACATACAAGTATACACGATTGTGCAAGTAATATAGTGGTTCTAAATGAGCTGGATCATCAAACCCAAATGACTTACAATTAGTCTATTATCGTATTGAACTAAACCCACAATTTAATGCAAGTGTATCTCAAAGATTTGATTTTTGTATTTATAACTACAATTGCAAGTATTTAAGGATCAACAATAATTAACAATGATCGACTTCAATTTCGATGTGTAAACAATGATTAGAATAATCATGGGATGCAACATAATTAAGATTTCATGGGTTGAATATCTTTTATGTATTAAGATGGATATCAAATTTCTTATTTACACGGTTGATTTTATGATCATGATCTCCCGACCTCTGGTCACCTACTTTACTTAAATGTCTAACTATATTGTTTAGCGGGGATAATCATAATCAACTTTTGAGCATTTACTTCTCATCGCGTTTAGTAACCAAGCACGGTTCTAGGTATATCTCTATCCTAGATACAAATCAGTTCTAATTTTGTTCAAGAACAACTCATGCTTCTTGTATTCCACATTCTATCGTTCTATTCCCCTCCCGAGTTCAAGATACGAAAATATATTTATTCTAATGGAGGCAAGCATTAAAATACTAATTCAAGAACACACGAATAATTTATAGAATAACCAACTTCATCGAATAAAATCAATGTTTAACAATGCATAGCCACAACCCCAGAACAAGAGTTTTTAACCACTCATATTAATAAAAAATATAAACAAGATTATTTTCATGTAATTTAACAATGTAGAAATAGTACAAGATTATAAACCTAAGATGAATTTACATCCCTTGTTCTTGCACTTGAAAAATAAGAAGTAGCTACAAAAGAGGTCTAAAGTTCTATTTATAGGGTTTGAGAAATTAATCCCTTTTCCAGGCGGGATTCAAAATCCTAAATGAGGAATTTTCTATAGGGGTGGCCTTGGCGCGCCGTGACAACACTAGGGCACTAATAGTTTACCTCTAGACGTGGAGCGCTTGTAATGCGCCAGTACTGGGGGTTTGTAGTTTTTCCCTTAGCACGACGCACTTGCAGTGCACCAAGCTAGGTGCTTCGGCAATTTAGGGTCGGCGTGGCACGCCACCACTGTGGCTGAGCCATGTTTTCCTTTATGCCATCCTTTGCGTGTTCTTTTGTGTTGCCTTCACGGTTTCCTCCTTTGTTCTAGCTCCCACGTGCTATGTTTCCCTTTGAAAACTCTTGTATTAGCTAATCATATGTCTTAGTATGCAATCATTGCAATATCAATCCAAACATAATAAATAAAATAAAAGAATACTCTTAAAATATAAGCCACATGCAGGTAAATCATACTAATTGAGCATATAAATACGCTCACGATCAAAGGTTTCCACTGAAAAACATATTAGTGACTTCTTTAGAATCCAAATTTATATCTAAGGAAGTCAGATTGTTGGCATTGGCCATAAAGAGGCCCTGTCTAAGAGCTCGAAGCTCTACTAGTTGAGGAGTGGTATTGGCATCTTTGCTGAGGAAGCTAATGATCCCGTCACCTCTTTGTTTTTTGATGACTCGCCCAAGCCTCTTGTTGACACCCAATTTTGATCCTGCACAATATAGATTAATCATCGAGCTTATTTAATTATAAATGATTTGAAATAATTGATTTTATAAAATTCACAATGTTTTTCAAGTTATTTTAAAATAATTGACATTTTTTATGATTTTAATATATATATATAATAGGAGAAGAAAAAATGTCACATGTCAGCACCATGAATTTTCAGAATTTTAAATAATAAAAAATAAAATATTATATAAATAATTAAATATTATAAATTCAAAATTTAAAATAAAAATAGACACATGTCATTAACTTACACAAATAATGACAAATATCAACATTTAAAAAAATAGATTTAATATTTTTTTAAATCTAATTTATAAATTAGTAAAAAAATTGATTTTTTAAAATCATTTAATAAAAAAATTGATTTTTTGAAATCATTTAATCTAGGAAAGATTCAATATTAAAAAATTAAACATATTTTTAAATTTTAAAAATAAATAAACAGCAGTTCCATAATTTCTTTATATTGAATTAACAAATCAATTTAATTCTGAAATTAAAAATTAAAAATGTTTTAAATCTGAAAATCTTTTTTAAAGATAAGAATACTTATGCACAGTGGAGTCTTTTTAAACATAATTTATACTATATTTACAAAATTAATTTACAATCTTAAATTAAAACTAAACATATTTTAAATTTGAAAATCTAAAGAAAAAGAATACTTTTTTATTTTAATTAGAACTAAATAATCGTACCACATGTTTTTTTTTTTTTTTAAAATAACTTCCCACTTTTTAAAAAAATCTGTTAAATGTTTAAATTAATTATTTACTACTATTTCGTTTTATCTCAATTTCTTTACAAATTGCTTATATTGTTTACTAATTTAAATTTAGGGTGGTTAATCAGTTTTAAAGGATAAAATTTAAAAATTTAATTTGAAACCGTTTAAAAAATGGTTACAACTTCCCATGTTTTATCTCACTAATATCCAAATTATTAGAGGAGTTTTCAAAATCAAAATATACGTTTTTCCATTCCCCATTTCTCTCCTGCATTATCACACAAATTCTCATTACTCACCTTGATGATTATGTTGATGTATATTTTATTTTAATTTAATTATATCCAACTTTGATGTTTTACAATTTGCAGATTTTTATTGTGTTGTATTTTATGTTTTAATCAAAGTACTGGTGTCATTAGGCTAATTTGGAGAAGAAGCTCTCAAATGTAGAGGCAAACAAAGAGCAACGAAGAAGGGGAAGTATGCATTCATAATCTATATTCAAAGCACAAAGTACGAATTAACACTTCAATTTTTTTTGCTTCTCGTGAGTATGTAAATTTTAGAGGGTTATATGTTTTTTTTTGTATGTCGTTTTTTATACTTTACATATTTTATCGAAAATACTTAGTGTATACAACATGCAAGACTTTAAATCTAATTGCGGTACAATATTTCATGAGGTAATCATGAACTTGATTAGTATTTATTTAGTTGTGTGAAATGTGTTCATATATCTACTATGAAACACATGTACAATTCAAATGAAGAATGTACTTTTATGGTCTTTTCTATTTATTATTATTATTATTATTACTATTATATTATTATTATCATTATTATTATTATTATATTATTATTATTATTATTACTATTATATTATTATTATTATTATTATTATTACTATTATATTATTATTATTATTATTATTACTATTATATTATTATTATTATTATTATTACTATATTATTATTATATTATTATTATTATTATTATTATTATCACTTAATAGTTTGCTAATTGATTTTTTTTAACAAAAAATTAGTATCTTTTTGTTTGAATTTTTGTTAGCAACTATGAGATGGCTGGAGGTGAAAACTTTTCAGTTTTCTCAATAGAACAAAAACAATATTAGTGAATGACTAAAGATTCATAATTTTCAAGGACAAAATCACATCTTGAAATGTTTAGGTTTCTTCTACTTTTTTATCCACCAATTTATATGCTTATGGTTATGTCCTTTAATTGTATATTATTTAGTAAATTATGATTGTCAAAAATAAGTGATAGAGTTATCGTTTCAAATTATTTGAGAATGTATGCTTCTTATAATTTGAGTCATGTTATTTAGTTATAAATTTATTTATTTATTATTATTTGTATTTCATAATATTTCAATTTGTTTAGACTAGGGTATAATAGTTATTTCATTATTATTGGGAATTATAAATTTGTAACTTTTAAAAGAGATGCTCAAGAGAAACACAATAAGTGTTTTTGATCTATAAATAGAAGTAAATCACTTCTTTGACACTTTGACATTGCACTTAAAGGTGTCAAGTTTCCTCTCTTGATAATCATTCATTAACTTTCAAAGTAATCAATCCAGCTTCAATGTGGCAGTTTTCCTCTTTGTCATAACATATTTCAAATTTGTAAAGTGGATTGGAATGTATTTAGAATCCGCTTGAAATGACTTTTGATTTTTGATTTATAAGTTAAAAATTATCAATTAGAAAAAATCTAATTTGTGGATTTTAATTTATTTTATCATTTTAACTAAAGTTTTAGTGCTTATAAATATTTTTAAGATTTATTTAAACACTTAAAAAATAATTAAAAATACTTAAAATTAGTCAATTCAAACAAATAAGATGAGAATTCTTTAAATTATTATTAGAAAGAATCACACTACAAATAGAGTCAGCTAACTGAAATTTTGATAGATATATTTCAAATTTGTAAAGTGGACCATTAGGAATGTATTTAGAATCCGCTTGAAATGAGTTTTGATTTTTGATTTATAAGTTGAAAATTATCAATTAGAAAAATTCCAATTTGTGGATTTTAATTTATTTTATCATTTTAACTAAAGTTTTAGTGCTTATAAATATTTTTAAGATTTATTTAAACACTTAAAAAAATAATTTAAAATACTTAAAATTAGTCAATTCAAACAAATAAGATGAGAAGTCTTTAAATTATTATTAGAAAGAATCACACTACAAATAGAGTCAGCTAAATGAAATTTTGATAGATATTGAATAAAATATATGTCAGCTAATTGAATTTTTAATAGATATTGAATAAAAATATATATTTAATTTCATAGGTAAGTAATATCAATAATTATAACTAAAATTAAATATATCATAATGAAAACGAAACATAAGTACTTCAAAATCAATATTTGAATTCTAGGTAAACACCTACATAAAGAACAATAATTTAAAACATTATAGTAATAAATGCATACAAAGGGATAATAGAAATTGTGTAAGCATATTTATGATTTTGGTTAATTTGTAAAAAAAAGAAAAGATAAGATTAAATATATAAATAATGATAAAAGTTATCATTAACAAATTTAGCTAAAAAAAACGTATATATAAATTTACTATTAACTATTATAATCTGTAAAAATGTTAAATATATTAATATTCTCTCATATAAATTTTACAATACTATTTTTGAAATTGTTCAATAAATCTATATTATAATCTTCTATCTATATATAATAGGAGAAGAAAAATGCCACATGTCAGCACCAATTTTATTTTAATTTTAATATTTTTTAATTTGTTTTAGTTAGTTATTTTCAATTTAAGATTTAAAATGTTAAAAAATTTAAACGGAATTTTTCTTAGGATTAGAAATAACTTTTTCTATCCTTTTTATTTAAAAAATAATTAACTGTATCTTTATTATTTACATCCATTTAATTATTTTAAAATTTAGTATTTATTTCAAATAAATAATCAGCAATTCTTCCAATTTGTTAAAAATGCAATCAATTATAAGAAGAAGAATGTTAAATATAAACTGTCAATCTGATTTAAATGTGAAAGTTGGGAGTTCGAAATTTATTTTAAATTAATAAAATTTATCAATTTAATTGGTTTTTTTAAAATATATAAAAACAAGTTTCAAGTAGTTACAACTAAATTTCCATCAAATTTGGCTAAGAGATAAGTTTGAATTTATTTTAAATTAAATTAAAATATATTGAATGAAAAACTGTAAATTTTTAGCAGATTTCTTAAAAAGAACATGAACGGTTTAAATTCATAAAAAAATTTAAAAAATAAATTTTAAATTTCAGCAAAATTAAAACACACATAAATGGTTTGCACATCTCTCTAACAACTGTGTTCACGGTTAAAAAAAAAAGAGACGGTTACCAATTTGAAACTCTTTATATATACTACTGTGATTAAGAAAATACACCGATTGCAGACCATTCATTCAACTTTCTTTTGTTTCACTTTTTGTTCTTTTATCTTATCTAATTTATATAGTCATTGTTCTTTATTTTTGTTAAAATTGTTTAATTTAAATGTTAATCTCTGTATTATTTTTAGTGTGTTTGTGTGTAGAATTCAAAATGTGAGATTTTAATATTTGGAAGATCCCTGGAGTATAAAATCAACACTAGAGGTAAGTATTTATAATTTTTTATTTTAGAATTTAAAAAGTTTATTCACTGTATTAATTCATGTCTTTCTTTTTTTTAATGTAGATTTTTAATCTTAGCCCAAGATAAATTAATAATGATCACAAATTTAATACAAAATTTTAACATATAATTTTATTTGTTTATAAAAACAATCATGAAATGATCTCAACTTTTTTGTTGAAATTATCTAAGATTAGAAATAATGTGATATGTTTTGGGTAGAAATATGATAGATGTAAATTCTATTTTTTTTATGAAAATAAGAATTAACTACTATATGTACATTGTTAGATTATGAAATGTTTGATTTTCTTTTGATTACAGCTCATATTGACATGAGGTTTAAGATAATACAAAAATTATCAAATAAAATTTTATGTTATCTTATTAGAGGTTAAAAAATAAATTATGAAATGTAACAAGATACGTAATACGTTTTAGGTAAAAATAAATTAGATATAAATCCCTCTTTATGAAAATTAAAACGAATATGTACCATGTGAAATCATGAAATGCTTGATTATGTTTATCAAGACTTATATTAATAAGAGATTTAACATATCAATCCTCTAACACATCATTGATAATTTGCAATATTTTTCAAAAAGTTAAATTTATTAATAGAAAAAATACAAAGAAACTACAAAACATCTCTAATGCACGTAGTCTACAATTTTATATTCAAGTGATTAAATTTTTATAGTTTGATGCTTACCGTTATTGTGATTATAAGACTTTTCTTAGTTATATTTTTCTTTAATCTAACGACTAATTTTTTTAAATGTTTATTATTCTAACAAGAGGATAATATAAATAAGGTGAGAGTATTTATGATTTTGAATAATTCAAAAAATAAATAAAAAAAATAATGCTAAAAGTTATTATTGTCAATTTTAGACAATGAACTAAGCTTATATTGATTTATTTAGACAAATATTCTATTATAATATATCAAGATGCAAAATGTTAACATTCTTTCAAATAAACTTTACTATATTATCTTATATTAAGTTAAATTTTGAAATTATCAACAAATCAATATTTATGATTATATTTATCAACAAACCGCGCATCGCGTGGGTACATATACTAGTTTATATATAATAAGAGAAGAAAAACGTACCATAAAAATAGACTTTTAAAACATTAAAATTAATTACATGATTTTAATGCACGAACGATTTAACACGACCCATGTCACTTTTAAGACAAAACTACTGTCCCTCATCATAAAACCATTTAAAAAAAATCAAATGTCACGGATTTAAGAAATTCATATGTCACGGATTTTAATTAGCCACTATCCATTTTGTAACCTCCCTTTTTAACTATCAAGCAAATAAAAAATATTAAACCTCCATCTTTTACTCCTTTTGAAAACCTATGAAAGGAAGCAAATTACAATTTATGCTAAAAAAATTGATAGAGGTAAAAATCTTCTTTCAATTTTTTACTCATCTTAGATTTGTTATTGTACAAAAGTTTGGATCTTTTGATTGTTATGTTGTTCAATTGCTGAATAAATAACTTCTATTTGATATTTATTCTTATTAATTTTTCAAATTTCATCAAACATTGATACATCAACAACTTTGATCATTATTTATTCTTATTAATTTTCCAGATTCCATCAAACATTGATACATCAACAACTTTATTATTTTGGCGAATTTTATAAGGATTTCAAATAATTCTATTTATCTAATCATTTAGTTGATTTAATTAGTATATTTATATCCTCTTTTTCCCTTAATAGACTGCTAGGTTTTTATAGAAAGTTGGTATCTGAGGTAACGTGTTATGAAAATTTGAAACCATGATTGGCTTCGATCTTCTTGAAGGCACAAATACATTTTGCACGGTGAAAATGATAATTATGTTTTGAAGAGTTTTAATCGCTTCAATAATTTTAATTTATAAAGTAAAGTACAATGTCATCTTTTTCTTAAGTTAATGAGTAAATTTATGTCTTATTAATATGGCAAACAATCATACATATGTGAATATGAGTAATTGTGTTAGATATGTTAATTGAGACACCCTCATTTTTTGTGTTAACCATATGGGTCCAATTTATACATATTGTGTTGTGTGTAAATATCAATTATGGTATCAAATATGTTAGTTATGTTGGTAAAACTTTGTGAAGATGCACTACTTTTATTTTATAAAAATGTATACAGTAGTATTTGTTAACTTACTAGTTCAATTCGTATATAATTTTGCACATAAAAATTTATAATAAACATTATTATCATAGGCTAATCTTTCACATTAATTATGTCATAAGTTGATTCATGAAGGAAAACTGATAGATACTTTTGCAATTTTTGATCGTTTCATTTAAAATTGTGTCTCTGATGAGTTGCTTAAGTTGCTAATTGAACGTCGAAAAAAGAATATATTTGAATAGATGCAGAGTTGTTTAATATATGTTATTTGGTACGTTCGTATGTGTTATTTTGGATAACATCCCACATAATTGCTATATATTATCTTATTGGTAAATTTCAAAGTTAGTTATCGATTAAAAAAAAAAAAGGAAGAGAGACACATTGCAGATAAAAAATTATAACTGACAAATAATTTTCAAACTAATTATAATTTTCAAATTAACGTTCTCAATTATTACATTTAAAAATAAAAAAAATGCTTAAAACAAGAATTACTATCCTATTTTCATTAATCTTTGCATTATAATTTTTTAATTGTCGACTTTAAAAATATTTAAAAAAAAAAGAGAACTAATAAATTTTCACATGTCAGCACCACAAAAAAAATGTCAAAAAAGAAGACACATGTAATTGCAGTTAATTATTTTTAAATTAGTTTAAATTTTTGTAATTGTATTTATCTTTTTCATTTTGAGTTACAGGGAGTAATGGTTCCTAAAATATAGGTAACCGGTTAAGAATTTTCTTCTTCATTTTAAAATTCTTCAAATTTTTATTTTTAATTTATAAATTGAATTTAACTTAAATAAAATAAAATCATAAACTCACAAATAATTTTCAAAGTAATTGTAATTTTCTAAAATAATAAATTCAAATTAATTGTATACTAATTAATTTCATCAATTATTACATTTAAAAAGTAAAAAATTAAAGTCCTTAAAAAGAAGACTTGCTATCCTATTTTCTATAATATTTGCTTTATATTTTTAGTTTTCTACTTTAAAAAATATATATATATATATTTTAAAATAGTAGTAACAAAGTCTACATGTCAACACAAAAAAAATTCAGTATTTTTAAAATATAATATTATAAAATTGTATTTTGAAAAAATAAGATACATGTAATTGCGTATAAATTACTTTAAATTAGTGGAATCAATTTTAGAAAATATACCAGTTTTAAATGATTTTTCTTAAGTGTTATTTTTCTTAAAATAAAAAATATGAAGTTAAAATAATCTGCATAACATCCACAATATCAAAATAAATAGGAACCACCTATTTAGGTGGTTTTTTTAAAATTAGTTTCCATTCAAATATATGTTTCTTTTTTAGTTTCGTGTTTCTTTTATTTTTTACACTATTTATAATTTTTTAAATTATTTAACAATTATATAAATCTTGAAGTATTTATAAATCATATTTTTTTAAACAAAAGTTAAAATACAACATATAAATATAATCAAGGAATTGGAATTGGTTCTCATTTTTTTTTCTTTTCGTTTAGTCTCATTCCAAAATTTGGTATTTATCAATAGGTTCACAATAATGTCAATATGAAAGTCAGAAATAATAAATTGTTAACATGAATTTTTTTTTATTTTCTTAATATAACATAAAAATAGTAAAGGACAAAGATGCATAAATATTTGAACTATTTGATGTTTTATGATATTAAAATAATCAAAAATCAATATATATCTGTGCAATGTGCGGGTACGTATACTAGTATTTATAAATATTACAGATATTTTTATATTAACTTTTTGAATTATAGATAAAACTTAGTTATATTTTTCATTTTTTTTTTTAAAAAAAGAACGGTTACAACTTCTACAGTTTTCTTTCATTTTTTCTACCCTATTTGTTTAAAAAATCAACAAGTTCCACAATGTTGAACACGATTTTTTTTATCAATTCTCTCTTCTATATCGAAAGAAAGAATATTATTTTGGTGAAGAACCTTCTTTTTTGTAAGTAACACTTCTTTCTGTGCTTATAAATATTACTCTTTCTACTACAAAAGTAGCATAATAATCGATGTTTATATTTATTGTTTTTTTTTTTTCAGAAATGGGATGAAATGGACCCTTCCGTTGAAGGAGAAATCAAGTTGATTATCAAAATAAGAAGAAAGGTCAAGTGGGTGGTGTGAGGAAGTGTTTGGTACACGATTAATACAATTCAATAATATTGTTTGGCTTATTATCTCCTGTTATTTTACAGCTTCTTTTGTGATTCCTCATTAATTTTCCTTCTAAATAATTTTATTTTAAAAAAATTCTGGTGCAATGTTAAATTATCACCATCGATAAAGTCAAATCATTTAATGAAGGTGATCAAAATTTTTTACTAACGGAATTTTTTTGATATGATGAAAAAAAGAATTACATTTATTTTTGTAACTTTTACAAGAATCCTTATGAAAAATATTTCTCCATTTATACTCGAATTATGTCATCGGCAATCAAAGTATATTAAGAAGGTCTTATATGAAGTTCTATTAACTTTAAAAGTTTTTAATTTATATTTAATTAGATCATCCAAAGAAAAATATCTATATTGAATAATTTTTACCTATAACGATGTTGAAGTCATGTTATGCGATGATGCATTGAAAAATATATAAAGTAGAGTCTTTGATTTTCAGTAATTTTTTTATTTTCATTACTAGATCATGTATGTTGTTAATTCTCATTATACCAAAGTAATTGTTTAAAAAATGTTTTGGTATTTCTTTTCTTAATATTTCTTAGTTACACTTAGAGTCTTACATGTTAATTTTTTATTTCTATTTATTAATTTATTTATCTACAAGATAAGAAGAAGATCTTCGTTATAAGACATACATATATTCAAAGATTTAATGTTTTTTATGCAAAAGAAAGAAGAACAAATTTTAATATCAAGCATAAAATTACTTTATTTTATATGATTTTAAAAAAAATAAAAAATCTCCTAACTTTTATATTGAGCTTCCTAAACATTATGAAACATGAACTCCATCAAAGAACATTAAATTACAACTTAAATTATCACATGTATTCAATTTTTTTTAAAAAATATTTGTCATGACCCAGACCATCGTGATTGACACCCACACTAACCCTCCAGTGGAAGAATGATATACCGTGAGTTTACGGTATTTCTAATACATTTCACTTACAAGTTGTGTGTGTCTAGGGCCTTTTTGTATGGGTTTTTATGTGTCTTTATCATGTTTTGCAGGAAAAATGTTCAGGCGCGGAATTAAAGAGACAGCTGAAAGAAATGCAAAAAAGGACATCTACGGAGATGATCTACGGACCGTAGGTCTATTGACGCTCCGTAG
>JAJOOO010011439.1:0-20644 GCA_029582685.1 Solanum piurae
CACAGTTCAGTCAGACTCTATTGCATTGACCACATTTATAGTTCATTCAGTATTCAGTCAGCTTGTTATAAATTGGTCACTGCATTCAGTTATCTCAGCATTCAGTATTTATATCATGATCAGATTATGTCATTGCTTATTTGCTTTGTTCAGTTATGATGTTATTTCAGCTTTATTATGTCTTGCATGCTCAGTACCTTTCAAGTACTGACGCATACGTACGCTACATCTTCTCGTGATGTAGGTTCAGGTTCTTAGCATCCAGATCACACTTAGATCGATTCCCGATCTTCAGTTCAGCAGCATTAATGGTGAGTCCTCATTCTTCGAGGACTAGTGACATGTTTATCTTTATCGCTTTTAGTCTTTAGTTTCAGCTTTTCTAGACCTAGTTGGGGCATGTCCCAACATTTCTAGTCAGTTTAGAGGCTTATTTCAGACATAGTTAGATTCAGCTTAGTATTGAGTAAATATCTTCTTTGTATTAAACTCGTCAGTTATCATTTATCTCAGTTATAGTATATGGGTATTTCCCCATCTTTTCATTTTATTTATGATTTAGCTTCCGCATCAGTTTATTATCCTTAGTATGCTCATGATCATGCCAACAGGGTTAGCCTTGGATCACTTATGGTCCTAGGTCCCGTGTCCGCGTCTTGGGGTAGTCTCGGGGGGTGACAAACCAAGACCTCACTTATGCCTAAAATATCCCTCGAATCCAACGGAACTCTTGAAATTTTGATCCGAGTATTTGTACTCTGAATGTTGACCAAAGTCAATCCAAAGGCAAAAATTTCACAATTTCACAACTTAGGACCTCAAATCCTCAAAAAAACTCGGAAACTAAGATCGAAAACAATCACGGATCTTATTTTACATATCAGGACTGATGGAATCGATGGAATCTCATTCCGACACTTGAAACTCCAAAAGACATCAAAAACCACTTTCTTAAAAACTTGGCCGTTCAAACTCAACCAAAAATGTCAACTTTTAACTCAAAGTTCAAAACCAACTTTTCAAACTCAACCAAAAACGACTATGGATCAACATTGGGAGGGAAAAATGGTAATTTCCATGGAAACCCCAAAAATGACCGACCGGGTCATTACAAAATGAAAGAAGAGTAACATTCTTAAATACTTCATCCATCCAACAATAATTCCCCACTATGCAATTTTGGGATGTCCAACATTATTTGTCCACTTTATGAGATCAATGAATAATTTTGCACTTAGTTCCTAATTACCCTTGTCATTAATTATAGTAATTTTCTTATTATATTTTTAAGCCATTGTATTTATTATATTTAAAGGGTGATATTGTAAAATTATCCTTTTATTTATAGTTTCTTGAAAAATGTGTAAAATCAATAGTGGACAAATATTGTTGGACAGAGAAAATATCTCATAACCTCTTAATTGTAAACCTGACACACTTCACACCCATAATCAAGACTTTACTAGACACAACTTTATAGACTAGCTAGGACACTTAATCCACTTTGATACCAATTTTTAACGCCCCAATTTTGAGCCTAGGCAGGACTAGCACTCGATGACTTAACTTGCCTAAGAAATTCAGCCAATGTAACCTTATCATGAAACATGCAAAATAGAAAGAAATTCCCATCACAAACGTTTATTAAGTTCAAACCGTCAAAATCATAATATCCTATAAAATAGAAAGATTTTTCATTTCTTACATTAATGAAAATTTTAGAATCTAAACTGATCTAATCTATGAAGCCTCTAGTATAGCCTAAACAATTATATTTGAAAATATAGACCTTATTTGAAAATATATGATATTTATTAATAAAAATCTACAACATCTAATATAGATTTGTACATTGTTCACTCTTCCAATATTGGTTTATCACTTTGCAATTTCACAAGTGCTATAAACACTAATCACTTCAAGAAAATATACGACGCATTTTATGTAAATATATGAATAGTTAGTATAAATGTAAATAGTACGATCTCTATGTATGTGTAAAAAGTATATCATTCGCTATCATATATTGTTAATGAATATTTTGTGCCTAAATCTATATATTTTTCAGTCTCCAATAATTGATAATCAAAGGGTGTTACATCTAATTTGACAACTACTTAGACGTATTATTTTTTCCGTACAATAATTTTATATTAAAACAAAGTTTATTAAAAAAAAATATTTTAGATTTTTACAATATTGGATCCGTGCTAGCACGGATTATCACTATCTATTAAACCAATAACTAGTTGAAAAAAGATACCGGTGAATTAGCTATAGTTAAATGTATATAAGAAAACATGTGTAATTTTATAGGCGGAACTCATGGTTGGGCATTTAAAGTTGGTACCAATTTTTATTAAACAACTCAACTAAGCTTTGCTCATTTTAAACACCTCGCGTAGGACTATGTCGTGTCATTTTGATGCTTTTCTTAATAATTAATAAAAACACTAAGGAGAGTGTAACACACTCGTCAGTGACGTGTCAAAGTTACGAATATATAAAGGCATATGACATATATGTCAAAACTAATTATTATTTAAAAATAATGTATTGTAAATAAAAATTTATTTTTAAAATTAGTTATTTACTTGAAAAAAGTTACATTTCAATTTATTTACATTTAAAAAAAAACATGCAACACTTTCTCTCACCATCATTTTCTCCTCTTTTGTCCCCCATGACCTTTTTCGTCAAATTTGAAGGAATTATGGGTAAGATTCGTTCCGATTATTATGGGTAGACCAATGGTGAAAGAAATCGGATCAAAAAAAAATTTAAGTTGACTTAAATTTTTTAGGTTAGGCTAGTCTTAAATGAAATCTGAGCGATGTGAGGCCTAGGGAAATTCAGGAATGAATTGAGTGATATGTCTAAGTGTGGGTCACGTTTTCTAGTAGCTAAGACACTAAGGATCCCATAGGTTCTTTAAAAATCAAATTCGGATGAGTAAAATTTCTGATATCAAACTTGGTGTGAAGGGGTTAGTATAGACCGTTAAAGATCGAAGGTGTATTGCGAAATGGAGGCTTTTGGGAAGGTTTCCAAGTCTCTGATTTGTATAAGTCGATTTAGCGGGAATCACACCATTATAGCGAGATCACTTTGTTGGTGCTATAGTGGATTGAGCCTCTATGGAGACACCATTATAGCAGGGTAAATCGGGTTTTAATGCAGAGAAGTATCCAAAACCTCTTATTTTTCTGCAATCTCATTCTTGGAATTGGAAAGGGCAATTTAGGGCAGTTTCTTTAGCTTTTCCACTAATCTCTCAATAAAGGTAAGTTAATTACTTTTCTAGCTTGTATTTTGATTCTTAAGTCTTAGAATCTAGGTTGTAAATTTTGGGGAAGGGTTTTAACTTGCATTAATGGTGGAATGAACGCTTGTTGGATAGGATGATCATGGGAATGGATTCGGATTTAGGATTTGATTACAATTCCAGTATTGTAAGGTCATTATGGATTGATTATTGTGTATTTATTATAATTTGGACTATGAACAAGTCAATGCATTGCAAAAAGGGAAAGTTCAGGTTCTTTAGAATTTTCAAGGCTTGATTCGAGGTAGGTGATGATTGTTGTTTTTCATAGTATATAATGTGTGCATGTTAATTGCTTTATAGTATTATTGTGCAATTCATGTGGAGAATACTAGAAGTTCAATGTGAAATGATATCATGTGACAATCTCATGCAATGATATCATGAAGTTCAAAGTGACCTGCACCAGAAACCAGCAGCTCAACTCAAGGGAAAAATCCCCGAATGGACCCTCAAAAATTATTTGGGGTCCGATAAAATAAACTGAATATGCTATCCCACTTAATTTGATATTTTGGACTCGATAGAATCGTTGGATTTATGAGGAAAGGACCTACACCAGAAACCAGCAGCTCAAGGGAAAATCCACTAATGGGTCCTCAAAAATTATTCGGGGTCCGATAAAAATAAATTGGACATGTTACAGATGGTTGATTATCAATTTTGATATATGTTTATGGTAGATTGTACAACACAGAGTGACTTTATTATGCGTTTTATCAAGAAACATGACTTGGATACTAAGTGCAAGAGGATTTTTTGTATGGTACAAAATTTTCATTAATTCTTGAAAAGGTATAGGTTGCATTGGGTGTTACTTTTTTTGGTTTGTAATTATAGAAAGAGATATTGTTACTGTTGAGGTATAGGTGTTAACATGTCATTCAAGAGTGATTTGGGACATGAAGAATGAGTTTGGGAGCATTTCTTGGAAAGGATTTCACTCTAGGTTATATAGAGTGGTTCAGGATTGTACAATGACACTCAATGCTTTGAGGCAAAGTTGTTGGGCTAATAAGCCACCTGAGCTATTGAAAGATGTACTAATGAAGATTAAGGCGTCTGAGAAAAAATGTGGTTGCTTGTGTTGGTGTTTGTAGGAGTTGGAGAGAAATAATGAAAGAAATTATTAAACACCTGTTAATTGCATAAAATTGATGTACGCATCTCCTTGAAGCAGATTATGAACGTTTTGAAGCTTTGCGAAAGAGAAAGGCAAGATCTTAAGGATCCCAGATACATGTTCGCATTCAAGGTATGTTAAGACTATCTAGACTTCGAACGTCGAGCACGTATCATGAATCATCAATATCCTTCATTTCCTTTTTTAAGAGCTTCATAACGTTCACAATCTACTTCAAGGAGATGTGAACGTCAAACTTTCACAATTTTCAGGTGTTTTGACAATTTCTTTCATTATTTCTCTCCAACTCCTACAAGCACTTGCACAAGAAACCATATTTTTTCTCAGACGCCAATCAGAGTTAGACGTTTCAATCCTCATTAGTACATCTCTTAATACTCAAGCGGCATATTAGTCCAATAATGTTGCCTCAAAGCATCGAGTGTTACGGTAAAGTTCTAAACCACCTTATGTAATCTAGAGTTAAATCCTTTTCGAGAAATGCTCCCAAAATCCTCCTGAATCATACTCTGAAGGACATGTTAACACCTATACATCAACAGATAACAAACACCTAATTTTTGCAACAGTAACAAGATCTTTTTCTATAATTACAAACCAAAAAAAGTAACACCCAATACAATTTACACTTTTTTAAAAATCAATCTTGGATGGAAATTATGTACCAGACCAAAAATCCTCCTGCACTTAGTACCCAGGTCCTGTTTCTTGATAAAAACCCATAATAAAGACAGCTCTATGATCCACCATATACATACATAAAAATTAATAAACATCCATCTATAAATCTAAAGTTTCAATCTTTGATAATAAAAATTAAATCGTTGATAAAAAAAAATCAATCTTGGATAAAATATCCCTCCCAGTGATGAAACTAATCACACACCCAACTTGTAATTCTACATCTACAGATCCACAAGAATCAATCAACACCTTCAATCCAAGATTTGATAGGGAAGCAATCCATCAACCAAGCAGTAATTATATATCCATTACAGTATATGTAATTTAAATTGGGAGCATTAATCAGGTTACCTGATTTCTTTTTGGTTGTCAAGGTCGAAGCGGGTTCGTGTTAACACTTGAAATAAAAATAAAAAATTATATTCCTTTAAGCTCTAATTTATTGTTACCGATATACCAAGTCTCAAAGGATATTAAATAAATTATGGAGTTGGCCCATTAACCACCAATTAAATTAATTATTTAAAAGAATATTCATCAATTAATAACCTTAGTTAAATGAATAGTTTGAATTCCTATTTAATATTTATGGGAAGAGTCTTTTATGATAGAAAGAGGTTTAGTGCTCAAAAAAACCTAGTGGGTCATTACATCATCTACCACTAAAATAATTGTTCGTCCTCGAATGATAAAATAATAAAAGCAATTGAACATTTAAAACAAATGGGGATATATGAACCACATGTCTGACGCGTACTCCCAAGTAGCCTCCTCAACTAGATGATGCTTTCATTAAACCCTCGTAGTCATTTTATGAATTTTATCTATTTTTCCTATTTTATCCCTTTTATTACTTTCACACGGTGAATTGTGACTTACGAGAATATGATACTGCATAATTTTTAAGCCAATTAGATGAATTTTGAAAACAAATATAGTTAGGGTCAAAATTTATTGATTACTACTTCGATTTTGACTCTACTCGTGGAGGGAGACATTTTCATTGTATACAGTGATAATTCTTGAATTGATCTTGGTTGTGTATTAATGTATAAAGTAAAGGTGATATCTTATTCTTCGAGGTAGTTGAAGGTTCATGAAAACAATTATCCTATCCATGACTTAGAATTGACAATTATAGTGTTTGCACTAAAGATTTGAAGGCATTATTTTTATGATGTGCATTATGAGATGTTCAAGGATCATTGTAGTCTTCAATATATATTTAATCATAGAAACCTTAATTTGAGACAACAGAGTTGATAAGAGTTGTTCAAGGACTATGAGATGACTATCATGTATCATTGGGCAAGGTGAATATGATAGTCGATACCTTAGGTTGAAAGGCAGTGAGCATGGGTAGCCTACATTTGTTACATGTGGGAGAGCGTTCTTTGGTTACATATGTCTAGTCCTTATCCAATTGGTTTGTAAGACTTGATATTTCAAAATCTAAAAGAGTTTTGATTTACATAGAGGTGAGGTAGTTCGTATTGAAGCAGATTCAAATTCGATGCTTTGGTGATAGAAATTTGTGTTAGATTCGAGACAAGCGGTGACAAGGAGAAGCCAAGGAGGAAATTTTTAATGGTGAGGGGGGTTTGAGGATAAATATCATACTTATGCTCTTTGGATAGGTGAGTTGACTAGACTGATCATGGAGGAGACCCCATAGTTTGAGGTATTCTAATCATCTGAGGTATATTAATATGTATCGTTTATCATCAAGTGAAGTATGAACACCAAAAACCTAAAGGTGTACTAAAAAGAAGTTAAATAGTTCAAGTTAAGTGACATATTGACCACGTTGGTATAGTGTCCGTTTGATGGAAGTCATAATATGGTCTCAGTATAATTTATCAAGAGATATAAGCTAAGATGGCACATGAATATAGTCTGTGCGGGATTATTTGATTTTATGATAGTGCATTGAGATCATCCGCATAGGCATGTTGAGATTGTATGTGTCGGTATATGGATCTCACGAGTCTCTCATGGGATATGAACTCTCGATGTATTTTCCAGAAGTATCGTGTATAAACATTTGAGATAGTACTTGTCATTTCAGGCATATCATTTCATGGTGTTGCATTGCATTGCATCTCATGACATCCTCTATTCTTGTTTGATTATGTGCTTCATCAGTATTTGGACATTACGTGTGATTTAACTATCTCTATTGATGAAGCTTGGTCGATAAGTGTAATGTAGACTTGTAAAATTAAAGGATAATTTTCTTATATATTTATGTTATTACTTCTTCGTTGTCGGTCTATGAGACATATGGGTACACGTAGTTTTGTACTCATACTACACTTGGTGCACTCTTTTGTGGTGCAGATTATATTTTGAGTACGAGCACATCTCGTGGAGCTTTCTAAGTTTGAGCTTGAGTTATCTTGGAGTTATGGTGAGTTGCTTGGTTGTTTCGTGGTCCACAGATTCCTCCAGCTCTTTATTTATTCAGTTGTTTAGTAACCAGACAGGATATTTCTTATGTTTAGAATTGTCATTTAGTTTTGGACTTGTATCATATTATAAAAGCTCTTGTATTTATGAAACAAAATCTTGGTGCGGTATTTCAGTTTTATGTATTTTATTTAAAAGACTTAGTATTTAAGATATTTGTTTGCTACTTACCTTTTCACATTTTAAGTTGAATTGGTTAACTTATTGGGTTGACTTACCTATCGATTGGAAATATAGGTACCATCACGACTTGTAATTTTAGGTCGTGGCAATTTGGTATCAGAGCCCTAGGTGCATTGGTCTCATGAGTACAAGAGCTAAGTCTAGTAGAGTTGTAACGACCTGATCCCGTCGTTATGAAAAAGCCAATGGGGAAAGAATTGGGGACAAAAAATGGTAGTAACTTGAGAATTCCTAGCCTAGTCCAGATTTGGACGAAATCGGGGTCAGTGAGGTCTAGGGAGATCTGTTAATGAATGATAAAATTAACTATGAATTTGATCACATGAATAGATAGCTAAGACGTTAAGAAAACCGTACGATTTTATGGAATCAAATTCGGGCGAGTAGAACTCACGAAACTGATCTTAGCGTGAGCGGGTATTTTTTGACTGTCATGAAATAAAGGTGTGTTGTGAAATGGGGGTTTGAAACTCTGATTCCGATGTTCTGTCTCCGCACAAGCCGCCAGAGCGGGGGCGCTGTAGCGGGACAATCGCGACTTAAGTCAGAAATAAACCCCAAAATGTTATTATTCTGTAACATTCGATCTTGAGAGCTAAGGAACGACCCAGGAATATTTCTTGAAGGTTTTCACCTCTTCTAGCACCAAAGGTAAGGTTTTTACTCTTTGAATCCATGTTTCAATCCGTAGAACCTAGTTTCTTAAGTAATTATCGATAGGGAGGGTTTTGATCTGGGAATTACGGTGGAAAAAGCCCTAATCTGGGTATGAGGATCAAGGGTTTGGCTTAGGGTTGATATTATTGATTATAATCCGGGTAATAAGGCCTTTGATTATTGATCTTTGCGTATATAAATTGTTTGTAGACCTAGAACAAGCAGAAAGAATCTGAAAAGGGAAGATTCAAGTTTCATAAGGGATTCAAGCTTGGATTCGAGGTAGGTGATGGTTGTGATTTCATATTGTGCGTGATGCATGTTAGTAATTGCTACATTGTAATGCATGTATGTATGTGAATGAAGCATATTGATCACACCTAATGTAAATAAGTATGAACGAAGAACTACATGTCATGAATCACCTCTTGTGGTATGATTGTGAGAATATACATTGTGATTATGATTGTGGTTTGTTGAATGGAGCGGTGTCACATTTTGACACACTAACTGGGATCATTTACCACGTACCGGCATAATATTGAAACGAGTTTCACGATCCGATACACTAATTAGGATCGGATGTCACGTACCAACATACATATTGGAGAACGGGTGTCACGATCTGACACACTAACTTGGAACGGGTGTCACGATCTGTCACACTAACAGTTTGGGTATGGGTTCCATGAGAGGACCATTGAATTGGGTTCTATGATAAAACCATTGATTTGTTATATCTACTTGTTATTGAGAATGTGGAATCGTGCATTGCTCCTGAAATGATAATCGATGTGTATATATATTATGTGCATGTATGTGTTTACGTTGTTGTAATTCTGATATATGTTGTGCTTATTGGAATAGCCGTGTGATCCTACCAGTACACTATGGTTGTGTACTGATACTGCACTTGCTTGTTCTTTATTGAGTACAGGGCATCTTGATCAGGCGGCTATTGATAGACCTCAGCTAGGTGACTATTGAGCGTGATTGGATTCAAGGGTGAGCCAGTTCTTTCAGGTTGCCATGGATCTTTCTTGTTTAAGTCCACTCTTTTCGGACTCAGACTATTTGTTTAAGGTGTTTGTTTAATTTCGGGGTTGTACCCCTTGTTCTTATACTCGCCGTTAGTAGAGTTTTGGTACAATGACTTTCAGGTTCTATGGGTTGTTCTTCCGCAATTATTTTGTTAGAACTTTTGAGAGTTTATGGGAACTCTATATTTCGTTAAGCATTTAAACATGTTTCCGTATCTTTAAATGTGTAGTTTTTGGTTAAGTGGCTTAGTTTGGGTTGTAGTAGTGGTTCTCCCACCGGAAGGTTAGTGTGAGTGTCAATCACGACGGTGTGGGTCGTGACAATAATCTTGTGAGTCGGTGCAGAGACGTATGTTACTTATCTTTGAGAGGCTATAGGACTTTAGGAAACTTTCGCTTTTTTTCATTCCCTATCGTGCGTATGTAGTTCAGTAAAAGATTTAAGCTTCTTTATTTTATTTTCTCACTAATTATGAGGATATATTTTAACTTTGTTTGCGAGTGGCGAGAGTTTACATTACGTGGTGTGGTGTGAGATGTTATGATATGGTTAGCAAAATAACCAAGTAAATAAGAGTTGCAGCATTGAGAATGTTGGGTATAGTGTCAATGATTTGTCTGAGGTGTGCTTTAGATAAAAGAAATACTTTAGATTAATTCAGTTTTACTGCAACAGACTTATGACACTAAATCATGGATGATATTCAGTTTTTCCTCATTTCATATTTGTGAAAGACTTAGTATTCAGTTTGCTGGTCACTTACCTTTCTATTTTATTATATTAAATTGAGTTGGTAAAATTATTCATTTTTCTTACCTATCGGTTGGGAACATAGGTGTCATCACGACTTGTTACAAATATATGTTCTTAACTAATATTATAAAAAAAAATTGATATGTTTTTCAAATTAGTAATATATTAATTAAATTAATAATAAAATTTAAAGTACAAGTTTTCTCTGAACGTCACAAAATACATGTTTACAAAAAGATTAATACGATAAATATAACGTTATAAATTATGAAAACATTTGACAAAAAGATAATCTATCAAGTCTAACTAAAAAATTTATGACTTGCAATAAGAAATATCAACTTAATACTACAAACAAATGAAATTGAAAATATAACATAAGATCTAAATCCGAAAAGAAATTTAATGTTTTACTCTTATGTCAAATTTCAGCCTAACACACATAAATGTAATTTAAAATTAAAAAATATATAAATATATAACCTTGTTCAACAATTAGTTTTCCTTCAAGGTAAAATTATAATATTAATAAAATCATGCTAATGAAAAAATACACATAGAATAAACAAATAAATAAAATAGATGATACAAAAAAAAATTGTGGAATCACATGAAGTAAAGGTTGAGAATGAGAAACAAATGAAATATAAATAATATAAAATAAAAAATGTATTTTTAGAATAATAAAATAAAAATAAAATTAAAATAATAGAACTAAAAATAAATAAGAACAAAAAAATTTAAAAACTAAATAAAAAGTAATCAGTTTGTAATTACACCAGTTAATTATCAGAAAATTACATGGTCAACCAAACAGGTCGGAGACATAGTGTAATTACACCAAATTAGGATGGCTATAGCCATAATTTATTTAAATTGTAATTCGCAGTAAACATCCCCTTTTTTTGCCATCTGATTCGATATACAATTAGTCATTTTATACATTTTTGTATAAAATGTATAAAATGCGTTTGTGTTTGTATAAAACGAGAGTAAAGTATATATACAAATATAAATACATATATTTGCGTCATATACACTTATAATTATACAAATACAGATCTTATTATACAAATTACAATATATAAATGAATTTATAAAAAACTGAACAATTTGTATAAAATTGGATGTTTGTAGCGAATTATACAAATCAAAAACTCCATAACAAACATAAAATTTGATATGGAGCGCAATTATGCAAATTATTGTTATAACATACAAATATGATTTTTATGTTTGGTATATGTGAAAGTTGCTCAATTATCAATTATATGTCTAAATAATATGAGAATTCTAAGATTTTTAAATTTATTTTTTATTTTATTTTCTTAAGTTTTCTAAAAAAAAATCAAAATATATTACGTGCACAACACATATCTGTATTAGGCAAAAAAAAAAGTAAATATTAAAATGCTTGATGTCTCAACTCTTTCAAACTCAAAGGATCTGATCTCATTCTAAACACTTATTTTTAAATTAAAATATCTCAAACTAGAAATTTTAATTTATGACTTTTATTATAAATTATAAGTTTTAAACTTCTTTAAATTGACTCTTACTCTCTTTACTTCAATTTTTGTTATTTAATTCTAATTTGATATAAAAGTTTAAAAAGTAAATAAATTTTAAATCTTATGATAGTACGAAAGTAAGTATATGAATAATATATTAAAATATGTTTGATTTTATGATTTTAAATATACTAAATAAAAAGTCAAAATAAGAAAAACGAAAAAAAAAAGCATTTCTCAAAAATTGATTTTAGAAGGGAAAAGGCAGAGATCCCTTCCTGAATTTGTTCCAAAAAATCAATTACACGCTTAAATTATTATGACGATTTATTACAAACTTTTACTACTTAAAAGTGAATTTACTTACCCCTAAAACTGATGTAGCAAAATAATTTTTTTTTAAAATAAAAATAGGAGTGTCAGTTTTATTAAAGTAGAAAACAAGTCAAAATCAATTAAACCCCATCCACCCTCCACATGTCTTTCTTTTTCACAACCCACCCTATTCTTCTTCACCCGCTCCCTCACCCTCTTGAAGGAGCACATTTTTCTTCTCTTTCTTTTAAGCAAATATCTCTCCTTCTTCCTTCTTCGACTTAATTCTTCTCAGCTTGCTTAGCAAATTACTTATCATCAATCTAAATTTTATGAGTTTTGATTTGTGTTTGTTAACAAATGGTTTCTTAATGTCATCAGTGGGATAGAATATTCGGGGTTTTTTAGCTACTGCAGCTATGACGGGCTTTTTTGAGTGAATGAGAGAATATTTCACTCCCTGAATCAGCTCCAGATTTTGATTAGTGTTTTTGACGGTCATTGTTGAAATTTTCTTCTTTGTAATTTTGGTATGAAGAAAATATAATTATTAAAGAATTTTAATAATTAATGAGAGATTAATTAATGTAAAAGATAGTTAACAGAAGAAAAGTTAATTAAAAATAAAAAGAATACAATTTTTTTAATTTTTGACATGACACTGATGTGGCAGCGAGTGTAATACACCACATATTGTGAGTGGTGTTTCACGTCCCAGGGGTAAAAAAAATCACTTTTAAATAATAAAAATGTGTAATAGATCGTCATAATAATTTAAACGTGTAATTAACTTTTCAAGATAAGTTCAAGAGGAGATCTATGCCTTTTTCCATTTTAAAAAAAAAACTAAGTCGAAAAAATTAAAAGCAAAAGAATACTAAAAACAAAAAGCATAATTGAAATGATGGAATTGATACGAATTGGACAGTTTTAAAAGCAAACCTAATATTTATAATTAAAAAAATAAAAATAAAGAAGAACATCCATTAATTTTATCATTATTTTATTCTGAATTTCTGTTTACCCATGAAATAGAAGTCGTTCCCAGTGAAAGGGACTTTGAAAAGGACTTGTTGATAAGACATGGACGTTAACGGCGTTAACTGTCCGTCCAATTATGTAGCTAAATGACATGCTCTTTTAAATAGTGGGACCTAAGTGTACAATTATTTTCTTTACTTTTTTTTGTCAGAAAGAGGAGACAGATGACCTTCCCGAGGTAAAGAAAAGTAGGCAGTAAAATTTTCTGACGGCAGGTAAAAGTGTGGGTTTTTACCTTTTTACAGCGAGACTGACAAGTACAGCTCGTGGGGGCTCATAACTCCTTAACTTTGTTTTTGGCTTAAGTCATTTGTAGTCCTTTAAAGTTGTTTGTATAATTTACTTAGACGTCTCAACTAGGACTTATACCTATTGAACACTTTATGGTGACATGGCATCATGAGTGTAATACACATCCAGTAAAGCGAGTGAGGCCAATTTTCTTATCTGCGGACGAATCAAAATTGGACATGTCAATTTTAGAAAATCATAATTTGAACCTATAAAAAAATGTTTAACAAAAAATCCCTGGTAGTCATCTTCCCCAATGGACTTCTCAATCGAATATTCTGATCAGACAACTTCCTTTAACTCCATCCCTCGAAACACCCCTTTTTCGTCTATTCTTGCTTTCTAGATTTCTTTCTTTCTTTCTTTCTAGCATCATTTCGCCATTATCAATATCGTCGTTTTTTTTATCATCGCAAAAACATCAATTAAAGAAGTAAAAATCAAATTGAGTAAAATATAATTCCGACGAAACTTCATTTTTTCCGACAAGACTAATTCGAATTTGAAATTATTTTCATTGAAATCGTTAAATAATTCAAATTCTGAAGAACACACAACATCGAAGAAGATAAAATATCAACAAATCTTGATTGTTGTTCGAAAAAGAGTCTGAGATTGAAAAAATTGACAACTACAATATTCAGTCAGAATAAAGGAGAGGAGGGGAGGTAGGTGTACGGTTATCAGACTGTACGGTTTTAGCCGGAAGTGGCTGTGCATGTTCCGACAAAAAACGAAAATGAGGAAGAAAGGATTTTGGGGGTGGGTTGCGGTGCCTGGTGTTTTGGCGAAGAGGAAAAAGAGAGAAAGGTTTTTCTTTTCTTTTTTTGGTTGATAATATAATTTTTATTTTATTTCATTTTTTAATTGTTATTATGGGTCCAATGCCACATGTCTTTTTTTGATTAGTTATTATGCCACATCATCGTGAGTGTATGACACACAATTTTTATTTTTAGTTGATTGTAAAAAAATGTTCAATAGGTATCTTTTTTTACTAATAGAAGTGTTCAATTGGAACAAGTCTAAGATGAGGTGTCTAAGTGAAATATACGGATAACTTTAAGTGGCTGCAGATGACTTAAGCCTTTTTTTTTCCTACTCCGTTTCTTTCTTTGGCATAAATATCGTTTGATAGCTCATTAAAATTTTATATTTATACAAGTAATAGAGGAATTAATATTAAGGGTTATTTGGTGTGATTAATAAGAGGAATTTAGTTTTGGAATAAATTTTAAGTAGTCTTTAATTTCTTGTTTGATTGTAAAGGTTGGAATAACTTATCTCAGGTTTAATAATTAGTTCTAGGATAAGTTATCTTGGAATAAAATATGTAAAATAATTTATCTTGAAATAACAAAAATACCCCCATAAACTCTCTTTTATACACCATTTTTATATTCATGTATATGAACATAATTTTTAACAACATTTATAATAACATTAACAACCTTAATTATTCGTTGTTTTTATGATAATATATTTTTCTGTTAAAAAATACATTTTTTATAAATATAAGTTTTATTTATGAATATATTATAAGTTGAATTTATTTGTCCAATTCTTATGTTTATTTATATTTTGATTTTTCTTAAAATATTTACTCCACTATTAAATTATATATTTTTAATTAAATAGTTTATTACTCACTTAAATATTATATTTTAAATATCAATTAAACTATAGATAACTTTGGTAATAAAATTTCTTTTACTTTAATAAACTTAAAATTGAAGTTTCACTTTAAAGCTGAATAAGGTGAAATTTTTATTTTTAAACTAAATAAGATGAAAGCTTTATTTTTAAGCTAAATAATATGAAAAATTTATTTTTAAGTTAAATAAGATGGAAATTTTATTTTTAAGTTAAATAAGATGGAAATTTATTTTTAAAGTTAAATATGATGAAAGTTTAATTTTTAAAACACACGACATAATCATGAAAATGCACACAAAAAAATATTCAAGATAAATAAGATAAAAAATTTAATTTTAAGAATGAATAACTAAAGCTTGCAAAAAAAAGGTGGAGGATATTTTTGTAAACCAACAACTTATTTTTAAAAAAATTAAGCAGTGAATATAAGTTTGAATATGACAAACCAAACTAACAACTCTAGAGTTCTCTATTTTTTCAGACAACCAACTCCAAACAATTCTCTATTTTACTCTCTAAAAAGAGTTCGGCTTCTCTCCTTAATATTATATTATTATTTCTATTTTAAATCTTTTTTTTTCTTCAAATAATCACCTTATACAATTTTCATGTGATATTAAAATTTTATTTTATTTTCAAATTCTTTATAGAATATAGATTTATATTTTATTCTAAATTTCTAAAGAACAACTACGAATAATTGAAAAAAGAAATCATAAGCACAATCGCAATCACAATCACAACTTCTCTAGATCGTACATTAAATCTTTTTTTGAATATTGTTAAATTTGAAAACGACCTTCGGATTATTAAATTATTATTATGATTTTTAAATTTTTTATGTATTGTATTGTATTGTTATTTTGTATTTAAATTATTATGTTGTGTGTTGTATTTTAAATTACATTTTTTTATTTTATAATTTAAATTTTGTGCATTCCACATAGTGAAGATTAATAATAATATAAAATTATGATCACTTAAAGTGATGAAAATTTTAAAAACTTATTTGAAATATTATTAATTCGGGATGAAAGTAGTATATATTAAATAATATATTTTTAAAATTTTTACATTACATTTAAAAAGAATTATGAATATCAGAAATTTAATTAATATCCTTATATGTAAAATGTTATGTTAATTACAAAAAAATAAAAATAATAATATAATATTTAAAAAGTGAAATAGAGAGTATGAATAGTAGTCCTCCAAATTTGGAGAACTACTACTCACCTCTCTTGTAACGACCGAGTTCCATCGTTATAGAAAAGCCAACGGGAAAATATTTTGGGTCAGAAAACTTTTTCGTAGTAACTTGGAATTTCTCAACCTAGTCCAAATTTGGACGAAATCGGATTATTAAAGTCTCGAGAAACCTAGTAGCAATTGGGTGAATTAATTATAATTTTGATCACATGAGTAGATAGATAAGTCGTTAAGGAATTCGTACGACTTTACGGAATTCAATTCGGATAAGTAGAACTCCCGAAATTGATCTTAAGCGTGAACGAGTAGTTTCTGAGTGTCATTGGTTGAAGGGGTGTTGTGAAATGGGGGTATTGGAATTATTAAAATAGCTCATTGTTTCGTGCAAGCCACTTTGGTGGCGATTTCGATCGCCAGGGCGGGGTCGCTGTAGCGGGGTGAGGACCGTTGTGGCGGGCCAGACGCGACTTAAAGCGTAAATAAATCCCAAAAACGTTTTATTCTGCAATTGTTGAATTTGAGAGCTAAGGAACGAACACCTTGCTTTTCTTGACAGTTTTCCACTATTCTTGAGGCTAAAGGTAAGATTTTAACTCCCTGAATCTATTTTTTCGACTCGTAGAATGTAATCGAATGGGTAATTATCGATAGGGGAGGGTTTTGATCTAGAAACTATGGTGGAAAAATCCTAATTTGGATATTTGGGATCATGGGTATGATCTAGGGTTATTAGAATTGTTAGTAATCCGGGTAATTACTGATTGTTTATTGATTCTCGTATTATATTGATTGTTTGTAGACCAAGAACAAGCAGAACGAATTCGGAAAGGGAAAGATCAAGTTTCTTAGGGTTTCAAGCTTGTCTCAAGGTAGGTGATGATTGTGATTCTATGATTGTGTGATGGATTTTGTCTTTGCTTCATTATGATACATGTATGTATGTGAATGTTGCATTATTGATCACACTTGTTGTAAATGAGGATATATGAATGATGAATAATCATGACTTGATTGTATGATTATGAGAATGTACTTTGTGATTGTGATTGTGGCTCGTTGAATGGATCGTGTGTTGCGTTCTGACACACTAACTTGGATCAGTTGCCACATTCAGACTTAATTATGGGATCGGTTACCACGTTCCGGCATAAACATTGGATCGAGTAGCACGTTCAGGTATGCTAATTGTTTGGGTTTGGGTTCCATGAGAGGACCAATGACTTGTCATATTTGTGTATCTTGTGAAATGTGAAGTTGTTCGTTGTTCGTAAATGTTGATAATATTGTATATGTTCGATATATGTATGTGATTATATTGTTGAATTGACTTATGTATGTTGCACTTAATGGGATAGTCGTGTGATCCTACCAGTACACTGTGGTTGTGTATTGATATTGCACTTGCTCTTTCTTTGTTAAGTACAGGGCATCTTCAGGCGGCTATTGACAGACCTCGCTTAGAAGATCAGTGATCACCGATCGAATTCAAGGGTGAGCCAGTTTTTCCGGGCTACCATGAGTTCTCCTTTCGTCTATGTCCATATTTCGGACTTATACTTTTCTAGTTAGTTGTTAGTTCATTAGTTTGGGGTTGTATTCATTCTTGTTTAGACTTGTTGAACCTTAGATGTTTTGGTACATTGACTTTCAGGTTCTAGGCGTATTTTCCCGCATTGTTAGTTGTTAGATCTTTTGGAAGTTTTATGGGAACTTCAGTTTTTAGCTATTTAACTTGCTTCTATAACTTAAATGCTTTAGTTTTTTGTTTAGTTTCTTGGTTTGGGTTGTAGTAGTGGTTCTCCCACGGGAGGGTTAGTGTAGGTGACAATCATGATGATCTGGGTCGTGACAAAGTTGGTATCAGATCCTAGTTTCATTGCTCTCGATGTACCAAAACGAGTCTAGTAGAGTCTTGCGAAACGGTACGGGGACGCCTTTACTTTTCTTCGAGAAACTATAGGACTTTAGGAAATCTCTTGTTTTCTCTTGTCTCCTTTCATGCTATAACTTGATTCTAATTGGTATCTGGCGATTCAAATTGGTATCTCTCCTCCTTCATTCTTCTGTCCGCAAATGGTTAACACTGGATTAAACGGCGTCAGGCCCGTAGCTCCCGTCAATGCTCCAGCTAAGGAATCTGCAGCGAGAGGTCGCGGAAGAGATAGGGGTAGAGGCTGAGGAAGAGTGGTGCCTGCTAGAGATGGGGTACCGGTCGAAAATGCTCCCCAAAATGAGTCCCCTCCCGTACATCATGAGGAGATAGAGGAGAATATTGAGGTTGAAAATGTTGAGGAGGTTGGACAGGAGGAAGAGATTCAGGATGAGACTATTGGTGTTCCTCCCATAGACCCAATATTAGCTCAACAGATCATGTCATTCCTAAAAGGGTTAGTTGGTCCTGGAGTGCTTCCTTCTGCTCAAGCAACTCAAGCTCCTACTAACCCCCATGTTGATAGCACTGCGCCCAAGGTGGGTGGGACTGGAGGTAATGATGCTTTATTCCGTTCTTTGTTGGGTTCAGTTATGACTGGTAATGAGCATGAGATGTTGACTAAGTTTTGAAGCTAAAGCCTTTTGTATTTCTTGGTTCTGAGAGTGAGGATGCTTATGAGTTTATCTTAGATTGCTATGAGAGGCTTCATAAGTTGGGAACTGTCCATCAATATGGGGTTGAGTTTGTGACTTTTCAACTTCAATGTGAGGTTAAGCAGTGGTGGAGAGCTTATATGAAATGTAGATCTTCAATTTTACCCCCACTCTTTTGGACCCAGTTTCATGCTCTGTTTTTAGAGAAATATGTGCCTAGAACTTTGAGAGATCGCAAGAAGGATGAGTTCATGGCTTTGGAGCAAGGTGGTATATATGTGGCTGCTTATGAGGCCAAGTTTCATGTCTTGTCTAGATATGCTACTCAATTGGTGACTACTGAGGAGGAGAGGATCCGATTATTTATTAGGGGACTAAATTTTGAGTTGCAGGTATTATATGTTCCAATGACCTCTGCAGGGAAGAGCTTTAATAAGGTAACAGGCTTTGTTAAGAAAGTGGAGGAGGTGAGGCGAGACAATCAGGCTAAGGCATTGGCTAAAAGGGCCAAGAACTCGGATAACTTTCAAGGTTCTTATTCCAAAGGGTCAGAGAGGCCAACGCTTGCAGCCAAGCCAATTTAGTCCGCTATGCCCGCCTCTACAGGTAATTACTTGGGAACTCCACCTCATAATTTGATTCAGGATAGCCAGGGAGTCACACCTTCGGCGGGCAGCAGGTGATCTTTTAATCATATATGTTACAACTGTGGTGAAACTGGGCATATGAGGAGAGATTGTCCCCCACCCACGCATGATGGACTCCGCGCAGCAGCAGACTAGAACAGTGGTACCCACGGGAAATGGTAATAATGGTTGAGGGCGTCCACAAGGTGGGCGATGAGGTAATCAGCGAAGTTGTGGGGTAGAAGAAATGGTAACGCAGGCAGGGGTAACGTGCAGCCATGCAGGGAAGTCACTCGTCATGATGATAGGGCTCAGTGTTACGCCTTTCCGGGCAAGAATGAGGCAGAGGTGTCTGACGCAGTTATCACAGGTACTATTCTTGTCTGTGATCGGATGGCTAATGTGTTATTTGATTTGGGTTCTACTTATTCATATGTATCCGTGCAATTTGCCTCAAAATTTATTATGATGTGTGATATACTTGATGTGATATACTTGATGCCCCCATCCATGTTTCTACCTCAGTTGGAAAGTCTGTCATAGTCACCCATGTCTATCATGTTTGTCCTATTTTGTTTAAGGGTTTTCAGACTTGGGTTGATTTGGTGATTTTTGATATGACTGACTTTGATATAATCTTAGGCATGACTTGGTTGTCCCCTATTATGTTGTTCTTAATTGTAATACTAAGTATGTAACTCTAGAAATTCTGAGAAGGGAAAAGTTAGAGTGGAATGGGTGTACAAGCCTAAGCAAGCTAAGATCATATCCTTCATTTGGGCTAGGAAACTGGTAGGGCAGGGTTGTTTGGCTTATTTGGCTTATATTAGGGATGTTGAGGTTAACTCTAGAAATTCTGAGAAGGGAAAAGTTAGAGTGGGAATGGGTGTACAAGCCTAAGCAAGCTAAGATCATATCCTCAATTTGGGCTAGAAAACTGGTAGGGCAGAGTTGTTTGGCTTATATTAGAGATGTTGAGGTTGAATCTCCATCTATTAAGTAGATTCATGTTGTCACACCCCAAACACAAGGGGCGCAACTGGCTCCTAATGCCAAAACTCAGGCCCGAGCCGACCCTGCTGAACCATTTGCTACTAGCGCATGGCAGCCACACGCAATCAAGAAATCAAACAAGTATATCTCGGCTTAAAAT
>JAJOOO010011440.1:0-25183 GCA_029582685.1 Solanum piurae
TAGGACTAAATCAAGTGATCTAATATATTTACATATATATTCGAGAATATTCTTAAGGATTCTACACTCTCTCTCAAGTTGGTGCATACAAATTGTGTATACCACTCTTGCTACACATATTACTTGTTCTAGGACTGGCTAAGACTTGGTGAATATATTACAAGTTGATCAATTGATTTCACGAACTTTGCGGTGATGTCTCCTCAGAGTATCTTTTCTCCGACTAAATAACAAGCAATTTCTATGTGTTTTTTCCTCTCGTAAAATATCGGATTCAATGCAATTTGAAGTGTATCACTGTAGCCTCATTATCGCACACAAGTTCCATTTCATTATTTTTTCCAAATTTTAACTCCTATAGTTGCTTGATCCATATAAGTTCACATGTAGCCATTGCCATAGCCATAGCCCATTAATCTGCACTCAATTGAGCAACCACATATTTTTTCTTACTTCTCCAAAACACCAAATTTCCTCCAACTAAAACTCAATACACAGAGGTAGATCGTTTGCCAGAGGGTGGCTCTGCCCAATCTGCATTTGTTTATCCGATTCCATTTTATCATTTTTCCAAATTTTAACTCCTATAGTTGCTTGGTCCATATAAGTTCACATGTAGCCATTGCCATAGCCCATTATTCAGCTTCTTCACTTAATTGAGCAACCACATTTTGTTTCTTACTTTCCCTAAACACCAAATTTCCTCCAACTAAAACTCAATACCCAGAGGTAGATCGTTTGCCAGAGGGTGGCTCTGCCCAATCTTCATTTGTATATCCAATGATTTGCTTATGTCCTCAGTCTTTGTAAAGTAGTCTTTTCCTGGAGAAGATTTATGTATGGAAGAATGCGAATAACTGCATTTCAATGGTTGTCACAAGGAGAATCAAAGAACTGACTTACAACGCTAACCAGGAAAGCAATGTCAGGTCGAGTTGCAGTGAGATAATGCAATTTTTCTACCAACCTCCTATATCTTCTCGGATCAACAAAATTTGATTGTTGCTCCGTATATACCCAATCTTTGAGACCCCCATGAAGAAAAACATTTGTAATATTCATATGGTAGAGAGTCCAATAGCAAGAAGTAAAGAACAACCATAGATAAAAAGAGACGGAGTAAAGCTGTCTTAGCCACAGGAGTGAAGGTATCATCATAGTCAAGATGAAAAATCTGTGTTGCCTTTGGCAACTAGTCATGCTCTATCAATCTATCTATCAGGGCCAACCTTCACGGTATATAACTAATGACAACCAATTGGAGACTTACCTAGAGGTAGAGGAACAAGTTCCCCAGTACCACTAGAGTGTAAGGCAAATATCTCCTTAATCATAACTTGTCGCTGGCCTGGGTGAGAAAAAGGTTCACCTGTAGTCCTACGAGCAGTAATAGATGATAGTGATGATACAAAAACAGAACGAGCTGGTAACGAACAATGATAATTTCGACAAGTATAGATAGGATTGGGACTACAAATAGAACGAATACCTTTATGAGCGGCAATGGGAGAACTCTTCGTAGACAAGTTCGCAGCCACAAGTCGGCAACCTGCAAAGAGTCTGGTGTTAGTTGTGAATTGTCCTGACCACAGATGAAGAGTGCAGACGACGATGATAAGTCAAAAAAATTTCTAAGACATTTTGGAGGGACATGATGAATTGTTGTAGCCTTTCTTGCGTTATTTATTCTTTTCCCCCTGAATATAGTTCATTCTCTTGGAAACCATGAACGCTTCATTCCTAATGTGATCTTTCTTGCCATTTGAAAACTCATCATTTTCCCAGGGGCAGGCTGTTGTTCTAGTGGATGAGGAGGATCCTGATGCAATTAAAGCGACAGAGCAAGTGGACCAAGTAATTGAACGGTAATATATTAGTAAATTAACATTTTCTCAAAGTTACATAGCAACATCTGATCTGAGTGCTAGTGAGCAATTGTTGATATCTCTTATATTCCTTTTTTTTCCTGCAGAAAGGCAACCACGATATACTATCCTTCACGGTATGAGATGAATCACAACCTTATTGATCCAGTATGCATTACTTATTACCTTGGGGAGAACCATTTTTTTGATTGCTTACGATTTCTTCATTGACTTTGCACTGACATAGGGTTGATCCCGAATCCATTGAAATTTGTTGTTCGGACATGGAATCTCTAGCACCTGAAGCATATTTGTCATCGACTATAATGAATTTCTACATCCGGTGAGTCAACAAAATATTTCGTCTAATAGTTACATTGTTGATTGATGAATAGATAGATTAGACATATATTGGAAAATAGGTTCCTTTGAATTTTCCGTAAGTCTAAGGAAAAAAATTATAAAAGGAAAAGAAGAATGAAACTAAAGAATCTTCATGTCAGTTTCAAAGAAAATTTTCACCTTCTGAACAAAGAGATGCGACTTTTATGAAAAGTTGTGTCTTTTATTAAAGGTTATGACCTTTCTGAAGGGTTGTAACTTTTCCAAAGAGTTGTGACCTTTCCGATAAGGCACAATAAACATTTGTTCACACTACCCTTTGTTGTCTAGCTATAAATATAGGGATTTCCTCTCATTTTAAAACAACGAAAATTCTGAACTTTTTCTTGTTCTTCTGCACAATTAAATATTCATGTACAATTTTTTCCTTTCTGGTTCATTCTATTGTTACAGATCCTGGTATGTTTTTTTACCGTCATTAATTTATGCTTATGTTATTAATTGATGTTTTTGAGTACATGTTTTAAACTTTGTTGTTTATGTTTCTGCAAAGTTATTGTTATAAGTATTTGTTGGTATAGATTAAACAACACACGTTAATTGAGTATTCACGCAAGTTTTCTCTACTGAAATTGTTGAAGGTACAGTAAAAAAATTTCTTAAAGATCTATACTATTATCTCTTCAAATTTGGTATGACATTGTAAGGAAAGAAAGACCTTAAAAACTTTATCGCACCTTGATGTGCGAAGTGAACCAGGAAAAGAAGACGAATTAATAAACTTTTGACATTGGTTCAAGGATGTGCCGGATGACCTATAGAGGAATATGACTAGACTGAAGCCTCTTTTAATCCCAAAGACATAGATAACTACACAATAAATTAATTGCTCATATTCAATATGAAGTATGGAAAGATTCTCAAGTTTACTGCAAGTTGTAAAAACTTTCTCGAAGTAATAGATGTGTTTCTCGACACTATGATTGGAATAGAGGTGTAGTTTCAAATTGAACTTCATCACTCTGGTATGTTGATTTTTAAAAAACACCCAAACAAACTGAATAATTTGTGTAATCTTTTTCCCTTTCAAGTATATATAATAAGTTAAATTGTTGTCCAATATGATACATTCTCCCTTTAATTTTTCGTTTTAATAATTTCTTATGATACATTTAAATGGTGAACTTTAAAATGATACTCCCTTCGTCCCATATTATAAGTCACTTTTTTCATTTGCACTTGCATTAAGAAATAAGGTAATTTTACCCTTATGCCCTTATTTAATATTTGCTTATGACAACTTTGTAATAAATGATGAAATGTTAGATTTCAAAAATATAAATGCATTTGGATGACTATTTAAATTTTACTTTTTGGAGCCAAATTTTTCACCAATTGATCCAAAAAAATTTAAAAAATCAAGTTTTTCCCACCTCAATTTTCCTATATATTTTGTGTAAAATATTTTTTAATATTTTTATATATAAATTCTTAAAGCAAATATGACAACATCACAAAATATTCAAATTGATCTAAATTTTCCTGTTGATTTGATGTTATTGATAATGAAATTAGACGACAAATGAATTTTAGTTCTAGTTTGAGAAATCATTTGTTTTTTGATTTAAATGGTGCATAACTCCTTTATTTGGATCTTGATATTTCTCAATTTGGCCTTCACATGTTTTGGTTGAGTCTTCTATTTTTACATCCTTTGAACTTTTTGAAATGTCATCTTCCTTGATAAAATTTGTTGAAGCTTCAATTTTCAAGATTATTTTTGAATTTTTTTTCATCTTTTATTTTTAATTTGTTTGTTGATATTTTTTTTCAAAATCAGATTTCATAGAATAAGTAGTGAATAAAGAAAGTAGTTAATTAATGAATGAAGGACTCTCCCAATGAAATTAATTACTTGTAGATTTCCTAGGTTAGTCAAAGTAAATACATTTTCAAGATTAATTAATTAATATCAAGGGTATAATGGGCAAAATATGGTAATTTATGCATAAATTTTATAAAATGACATATATTATGGTCCAACTATTTTTAGAAAGGGGTGACTTATAATATGGGACGGAGGGAGTATATGTAAAGCAAAAGGTAGAGCTGAACTTTCCACACGTTAACATTAGAATATTTGTTCATTTGTTTTCATCCTTTTAAAATTTATTTATCCCTTCACCAACGATTATTTATTTATTAGAAAATTTAATATCTCTGGTATGGTTGATGTTCATTTGAATCCCCAAAAATATCAAAAAAATAAATTATAAAATCAAATTAAAGATGATTGATTGAAGGATAAATGATAAGATATCATAATTATCATTTTCCTTTACATTATTAATGTTTGTTATACGTAATCTTGTATGTAAGATAATACAGTGTTTTACTTTTAATGACTCATAGTTTTTAAGTATTATTTGATAAATTCAGTGATATTAAATTTCCGCGCGAAGCGTGGGTGATTTTACTAGTATATATATATATATTTTTTTTTTTCTGAAATCTTATGTTTGTATTTGATGGGTACCTCTGTAATATCGTTTTGCCTTTTCCCAACATCAGCTATCATTTGGTACTATTGCTAGTTAGCCGCCTAATAAATACCAACTAACTAATTAACAAAAAATGCTTATGGACTTGATTTTTAGCAGCTGGTTTGGATAATCTCTTCACTGTCTTTATAGAATGAAAATAACTTCTGGGATGCATGAAGTTGGTCAACACTTACGTTATATTCTTTCTATCAAATGTATCATTATATTTTAACATTATAGAAGTAGTTGCATGTTATAAATAGGCATTATAGAAGTAGTTGCATGTTAAAAATAGATATTTTTGATGTTCTCTGCTTTCCACAACCGTAACACTTGTCATTCCGATTACTTCATCCTTTTTTATTTAAATTTCCAAGTCCTTACTTTAGGGATAATTCCTTCTTACTTTATAGTAGTTATTGTTCCGGTTCCAGAAGGTATAGCTCTCCCTTCAACTTTTTCTTTGAAATCAGAAACTGTTCCAATATCCTAGTAAGATAGGCACGCGGATGGAGAACTAGACTTAGGCGGTGTTTGGATCGACTTTTTTTAAAGTAGCTTATAAGTTAAAAAGCTAAAAGTCATAAGTTGGTCATACCTAACTTATGGCTTTTAGCTTATTTTTGTACTTTTTTGGTCTAAAAATAGGTGCTTAAAAACACTTTCCATCTTTCCCAAACACCTCCAAAATTAAAAAAGAGCTTAAAAGCTACTTAATATAACTCAATCCAGACACCCTCTTAATACTTAGCACCGGTAAGAGTTGCCACGGTGTGACCAGGAGGTCACAAGTTCAAGCCGTAGCAACAACCTCATGCAAAAACGCAAGATATGCTGCATACAATAGACCCAATGTGATTAGACCTTTTCTAGGATCCTGAGCATAGAGGGAGCTTAGTGCACTGGAATGACTTCTTTAGCACCCAAGCACGTGTCTTATTTCTTTCATCCTAAGACAAAAAAAAGAGATCAAAGATGAATGAGTGTGTGACCGACATTTGGTTCCTTTAACTCCCTTCCAAGAAAACCACCTATTTATTTCATATACCCATATATGACAAATGTATCTAACTTGCCAAATGAAATATCATTTTAACGAATAACATAAATATTGGCTCTTTAACCTCATTATATAAAAGAAATATTATTTCATTCAGGTATGTCGTAATGAGGATCCATATCGAATACAAAATAACCCAAAGTACATCTATGTAGCCTCTAGGACAACCAAATGAAAAATACTCGGGATGTAAATGGTTGTGCAAAAGAATTACGTAAACTAGGCCTCCATCGAACATATAATGTGGTTCACCAAAAGTATGGAGGAGAGGATGAACTCTAGCTCATGTGCACGTCACCTACAACTCCTGTCCTTGTAATGAAACAATGACAATACGCAAACAAAGTCGTGAGTGCCATGTGCACTAAGTGTCAGACGTACTCCTCAATTTGTGGGACAAAATTTGACGAAACATGCATAATATATGACATAAGTAGAACATTTATCTTTACATGCCAACTATAACTCATAATGTGCATATGCATCCTTGCAATTGATCTCGTTCCTTAAAAAAGTCATATTTGGCTCTCTAGGGGCCATAATCATAATAATAATAATATAAGCATATCCTTTATCTGGGAGTACCACCTGTAGGCTAGACAAGATGTGCCACAATTAGGACCATGAATTACTCTTCTCCGTTATTTATAGCAACTGCAAAAGCATTTCATACACAATACGACACTATTGGCCTAGTTTTCATAAAAATATTCCAAATGTCACACAATTAACCTCAACTAATATTCTTGTCATTCAAGGCCTCACTATACATTTATACATTCCAATATATAGATTAGGTGCAAATATGTGATGGACTTTGTATTCAAAATCATATGGAGATCATAGTCATCATAATGTTCACATTCATATTGTAGGATCATTCTTGAAAACAAAATACATGCAACATAGGCATTACTTCATATTTCAATTCATAATGCAAAATAAGTCTTTAACACTTCATATGGAATCAAGATAGTGCATATAACACTAGTTAATCAAAACTCATGGTATCACGAGCACAAATCAACATTTTAAATCATATTTTGAAATCATGCATTTGGAGAGAAGGCCACAAGAAAGATTTGTCCTCAACTTGCCTCAATCTTAGCTTATTCTTGCCTTTCAATCACTTGACGCACCAACACCTTTGATATGTTTAATCTACATAATAGCATCTCAATTTTTCCATTACATGACAAACATATCATAACTCATTTAGGTCTTGAGCGTTGGTTTCAAGACTACCTAAATCTGTAATCACCTCTTGATAAGAATTTAACCAGTTATATCAAATAATAAGAAGATAAAGTGAAAGTGAAAGTGAAAGTGAAGGTATGAAGATTAAAGAATAAGACTGAAAATTAAAAATAGGAGAAATTTGAGAAGTAAATCATTAAATCTTGAAAGTACCCCTCCGTTCACTTTTACTTGTCACATTTAGACTTGACAAGTGTATTAATGATTGACATGACTATTTTACCACACTACCTATTAGGAATTTGCTTTTGCTAAACACAATAGCTGCTCATCCCCAAATGGATCTAATGAGAAACTTTTTCCTCTCATTTTGACTTTGAACAAGTCCTGGCCTGAGGACTCCTTGATCAAGCAATATTTATCTTCAAAATAAAGTTTGAAACCTTTTTGTAACAGTTGACCTACACTTAATAAGTTCCGGTCTAAGCCAGGTACATAAAGAACGTCTGCTATTGTTTTTGTACCTGCTTGTGTCTCAACTCCAATAGTTCCTATTCCTTTTGCTGGAATGTGACCACCATGGCCTATTTTAATCTTTGCAACTCGAGTAGGCTTCAATTCTTTGAAGAGTTCTTTATCATTAGTCATGTGATTTGTGCATCCGTTATCAATCAACCACGACTCGCTTGAAACATTGCTTGCAAAACATGATGCAACAAAGAGTTGATCCTTCTCCTATTCATTAACAACTCGAGCATCTACATCCTACTGCTGAGTTTTGTTCTTACAAATGATTGCTTCATGCCGAAACTGATTGCACAAACTGCACTTAGCATCAGGCCTTCTCCAACACTTGAAAGGTGCGTGTCCGATCTTGCCACAATGCTTACAGGGAGGGTAATTTCCTTTGAAACTACCTGTTTTGTTTTTGTTGTTGCGTGCTGCACCGTCTCCATCTGTTGGTTGGTACTTCTTGTTCTTCTTTTTCTTATATCATCCGACATCCATCATCTTGATGCTTGGTTGGTAAGGCTCCTTCAACCGCTCCTTCTTGTCAAATAACACGCCATTGCTCTTGTGCTTGAAAGGCACTTAAGAGCTCCGTTAGTGTAATATTGGACAAGTTTTTAGTATTTCCTAAGGTTGTAATGGTCGCCTTAAATCTTCCACGTATCGTTACAAGGATTTTCTCAATGATCATTGAATCGTTAAAAGTGGAACCCAATAATCTGACGTGATTTGCTATGTTAAAAAGTCGGTCAGAGTACTCCTTTATGGTTTCACTTTCCTTTATCTTTTACAGCTCAAACTCACATACCAAATTCAACACTTGCATCCCTCAGATCCTTTCATCTCTTTCATACTCAGTCTTGAGATAACCCCATACCTCTTTTGCTGACTTCAGAGACATGATACGAGTGAAGACAAGGGATGAAACTGCAGCAAATAAGCATGCCTTTGCCTTTGATTTCCTGATTTTCCTTTCCTAGTGATCTTTAATCTGTGCCATCGTGGGATTGTTTGGCAAGGGAGCAATCTCGTATTCATTTTCTACAGCCTCATAGAGATCTAAAGCTTCCCGATATGCCTGCATTCTAACGGCCCATATTCGATAACTTTCTCCTCCGAAAGTTGGTGGTGCCATTACCTTGCTTCTCCGTTCATGGTAATCACAAAATTTGATTGGTGCGCACACACAAAGGTCCCTCGAGAAATCATCTTTTTGTTTTCCAATTGAAGCCCAACAACCTTGGCTTGCAAATCCTCCTATTAGGTGACAACAAATACCAGTTGTATGTAAAAGAATTTTCTTTTAAATACTTTCTACTATTGAGGTCTTGGTAACTTCTGCTTGAAATTGTTACCCTCATATGATCTTTCTTCAATTGGTTCGACCGTTGGAGTCATTAAATAATCACACAAAGATAAAAGTCACGTCAACTGACATATAAATCCTCGTGTTAGCGTGATATTACATTACGGCCTGAACTTCGCTATCAATGGAACATAACCTTAACTCACCAACTGTGTCAACCTTATTTTAGTAACCAGTAAATTAAAAGATTGGTGGTCAAATAGTTTCCATAGTGTTGCTAGCATTGTTATCAAAGGCGCGCTTAAGCCCTGAAGCGAGGCTCAAAACGTGATGAGTGTTTCGCCTCGCTTTATGTGCGCTTCAGTGTCGTCATCAAGGTTCTAAGGCAAATTTTTCCTTGCCAATGAGTCTCTTATGAAGAAGTGACACTAAACAATTGATATTTCACTTTTATTTGTATTTTTTTCTCCCTTTACGCCTTTTTTCATTAAAGCCCACTTTTTATTTGCGCTTTGCGGTTAAAGCCCCCATGGACCTTAGAGTTTTTTTTCGCTTTTTGCCTTTGATAACACTGGTTGTTAGTAGGAGCAAGATGAAATTTGCACCGACTTTCTCTATCTGCTATACCCTAATTGCATTGTTTTGTTGTCAGGTACCTCCAGAAGACAAAACCTCATGCAGATGTCGATGAGTATCACTTTTTCAATACATATTTTTACCAGAAGCTCAAAGAGGCTGTACTGAGCAAGGTATTATCTTCCCTCTGAGAGAAGAAAATTTCATGCAAGTTTAACTAAGCTTATCTTTTCTAATCATATTAGTAACTATGTTACATGAACTTGGTTACCAAGTATAGATCGACTAGTGGTGTGTGAACAATGGCGTACACATGATCTTTTGTAAGCGAATCGACATTTAAATAAGTAAACAAATTGTTAATTAATGAAAATATAATTCAAATCATATTTATTAAAACAGAACTAATGTAAATTACTATATCTTTCCTAGAAATACACATTGCATGAGTAGTTTTTTCTTTCAAGTTTTTGCTTGAACCTGTTCACTATATCAAATATTATATTGTCCAAGTAACTATGTAAGTTGTATGCTTAGTAGGCTGGTACATTTGTTCATTTCTGATTAAGCTGTTGCTGGATCGGCCCTACACAAAACCTGATTTTTAGCAGATATAGGGAGAGTCACTTGATTAGAAACTAAAAAAATAGGAAAATCTGGCGTTGCACTGATTCAAACTCCAATCACATAGTAATCTAGGAACACGCTTGGTCATCGATCTAGGAAGATCAATCAGTTAGGTTGAGCCATATTTAATAATTCTATACCTATTCTGTTTTAACATATTCTATATAAATCTATAAAATGTGAAATTTTCCGACCATTTTGTATAACGTCCCGCCTGTGTGTGAAATATCTAGTTTGGGGCGTGTATGTCCTTTGCTAATTTTTAGCGTATTTCTGAAAATTCTGTGCAAAGTAGTCATGGCATACAGCCATACACATTGACACAGGTTAGTGAAGACAAATGAAAGTTTATGTGTTATAGATCAATACTGAGCTTGGTAGATGGATCTCAAAAGTACTGAGTTTTGTTTGAAGCTTCTTTTTAATGGGCAAGTGTGGCGAAGAGAGCGTTTAGAGGAATTGTTTTGTATCTCTCTTCTTATGGTGTAAAGAGATTGGCTTAGAGGATTCAGAACAGCTCATAGAATTTTTAGGATCCCTGTAAGTATTCAGTTTTCTATTTATTCTTTTGAAGGTCCCCAACATCTCCTTAATGCTGAGGAATACAACATTACCCATTTTCCAAATAAAACATGGAGAAGAGAGCATCAGCCTCGTCTTTATTTATTTATTCTGAAAAAGATTGAATATTTAAGGTAAAATGACCCTGTAAAAGGTACTTAGACTCTTAAACTCTGATTGATTGTTGGTGTATTAGTCTTTCTCCTAATATTTGTTGTCTTTATATTATCTTTGTTGAAGTATGCAACCATCTCATCAAATGGTCAAACTGTTGGAGAGAACACTCTTTTACATAATTAATTATCTCTCAACAAACTTTTCATGTGTGGACCTCATTCTTTTTTCATGGGCCAAACACGTGGAAATCTTTTGATAATGTGTGGCTGTGAGACTTGAACCCAATATATCTGCTATTCTGATACCATGTTGAAATGTGCGTGACCATCTCATTTAAAAGCTTAAGCTTTAGAGAAAACACACTTTCATTTCGTTAATTATGTCTTCATATGCAGTATGGATGCTCTAAAGACAAAATGTTAAGTTGCAGATGACTATGCCATTTGTACTTGATTTTCTGATGGAATATATGCTGAACACTCGGGAACTATTTGATACTATCTATATTTTCTTTCCTAGTTCTTGCAGTGTATCAATCTTTTGAATATCAGTAAATCTGAATCCAATTCCTAATTCTCTACAGCAGAATGAAAAGGAAGCTTCATTTGTCAGACTAAGAAGGTGGTGGAAAGGGGTGAATATATTTGAGAAAGCCTATATATTTCTTCCCATACATGAAGAGTAAGTTGTGTGGTTCCTTTTACCATGCTTTGATTTACAAAGATTTAATTCAAGTATGCTATATTTGGAGCTTTTTTATTTGGTTTGTTTGTGTTTAAGAATGGCAAAAGTCCCACATTGAAGGTTAATGAGATGGGTGGACTCCTTATAAGGTTTGAGCAATCCTCCTGCCTTTGAGCTAGCTTTTGAGGTGTGAGTTAGGCCCAAGACCTAATTTAACAATTTGTATTAGGATCTTAGAATTCTTATGCATATGATTTAGGATCAATTGGAGTGATTCATTCTTTGTAATCATGTAATTAAATTGATTTCGTTCTTTTCTTAGGACACGTACTGTACTATTTAACCCCGATTAGTTGAGGGAGAAACATAAGTGAGACTGAGTCAATGCGGTTAGTAAGGAAATAGTAATTGTCGAAGAGAAATCCTGTTGCCGACCAATGTTTTTGGTAACTTAGCAGTTAGTGCTGTTCGGAGGTTTCTTGGTTCTCCAGGAGTACTATGCATATACCACAGTACCACCAGCATAATAAGAACCCTTGTGCAACCCCACCCAAGGAATTCAGCTGATGTAGGGTTGTTCACGCATCTTCATGTTCCATTACCTAAATCATATCTCCAACGTGTGGCTAGAAAGAGCAATCGAGGAGGAGGAAATGAAAAGGGCGGTGGGTTGTTTTGAGGGTGATAAAGCATCGGAACTCGATGGTTTCTATTTGGAAGACAGTTAAAACTGATGTGATGGATACTATTGTTGAGTTTCATGAAAGAGGCGAATTCGAGAAAACTATGAATGCTTCATTCGTTGTCATCATCCCAAAAGGAAGGACCTACGAGCATGAAGGACTATAGACTTATTAGTATAGTGGGAATCATCTATAAGATCATCTCTAAGGTGATTTCTATTAAACTTAAGAAGGTGTTAGACGATACTGTCTCTACTTCGCAGAATGTTTTGTGGAGGGTAGACAAATTCTAGATGCAGCGTTGTTGGGAAACAAAGTAGTGGATTGAAGGAGAAAGCAAGGAGTGGTAGGTGTGTTGTGCAAACTTGATCGTGAAAAGGCCTAGGGTCATGTTAACTGAAAATTCCTAGATTCCATTATGCTTCAAATGGAACTTAAGGAAAATTAAAGAATGAATTTATTTTTGCATCTCCTCAGTGAGATTTCCCGTCACCAATGCTATTTATTCTAGTTATGGACTATGTTGCGCGGACTCTTCATTTTTGCGGCCGAACCCGTCTCGACGCGACACTGGTGCGGGCGCGGGTGCGGGGTGCGTGTCGGATTCGGTCAATCCGATCCGGATACTTTGACCAAAGCCGAGAAAAAAAATGGGAAAGAAGAGATCAATTTCATGGCCGGCGAAAGTTGACGACGACGAAGTTGTCACAAGGTCTGGCTGCTCCATGGAAAAGAATAATGAAGAGGCAAAGCTTACAAGAATAGAGAGAGCAGGCAGATCGTTTTTCTTGTACAAGAATAGAGAGGAGGCGAAGGGCTCCATGGGAAAGAACAAATAATTCAAAGTTTTTTTCTTGAAAAAGAAGAGAGAAAGCTTTTTTTCTTGGAAGGAAAAAAGCAGGATAGGGTTTCTTGGGAGAAGAAAGGGAGTTCTTGAGAGAAGAAAGGGCAGCACACAGAACTTTAATGAATTGTACTACTATCTAATTTAAGTTAGGCTATATATATATATATATATAAATGATAATTTCTTTTTTATAATAAATAAAAGGAATTATAATTTTTTTTAAATTAATTAATAACAAGTAATTAATTTATACTTTTAAATTTGTATATCTATAATTGATATACTTTTTTTTTTGATAACCGATAATTGATATGCTTTTAAGTATAGCGTTTTACAAGATATTTATTATTATTATTATTATTATAACTATATTTTATAATATTGAATAATTTTAGCCGAATTCCCGCACCCGTATCCATACTCGGATTCGCACCCCCAAATCTTAAAATTTAAATTTTGCCGAATTCGACTCTCGGATTCGCATCCGTCTCGGATGCCCGCACCCGAGTCCGAGGGGCTGTCTTGCGGGGTTACTTGAGGGGCTTTGATTTTGTTGCGGTTAGGGGTGAGGGACAATATTAGTGTCTCACTTAGAGATATCACTTTGTGTTTCGGTTGTGATTTGTGGAGGAATATCATGAAGGAATGGGATTATGTTTTGGAAAATATCTCAGTCAAGGTCCGAGATGGAAGAAGAGTAAACTATTAGGGGAATAAATGGTGTGGAGACATATTATTGAAAGATGAATTTCAGAGATACGGAGTATCTTGCCAAAGAAATTCGACAATACAACATATTAAGGGGACACACGGTGGAGGTTTTTTGGGACTTGAGATTTAGAAGGGAATTTCAAGATTGGAAAGTTCTTGAGTCCGGTGATGAGCCAGACGATTGGTGGTGGGGCTTAGGGAACAATGGAGTGTTCTCTGTGAAGTCCTTCTATGAGAAACCATTGGTTAGAGAGGAGAATGTTTTTCCATGTAATGCAATAGGGATACCAAAGGTGCCAAGGAAGGTGCGTTTTGCCACTTGACTAGCTGCAAGAAGGGTGATTTTGATAGCAGAAAATCTTAGAAAGAAAAATGTTGTTTGCGTCAGTTGGTGTTACATGTGTAAGAAGACAGGTGAGGATGTGGATCTTCTTCTTCTACATTGCGGGCTAACCATGAGTTATGGTGGGAATATGTTTAGGTGGTTACACTCGGTGGGCAATGTCAAAAATTGTGAAAGAGTTACCCTTCGGGGTGCCCAGTGGTTTGAGCTTGAGACTTCCATGTTGGAGGTCTCCAGTTCGAAACCCCTTGCCAGCGAAAGCAAGGGGTTTGCCTTCTGGGTCGAGCTCGTCGCATCAAGCTTGCCTAGTGCGGGTTACCTCTCCTATGTGGTTTGCGAGCTATTGCATAGGAGCGGGGGTTTTACCCTGTGCGCACCCAAAGGGCAGCGGCTGCGGGTTTCCCTTGTCATCAAAAAAAAAATTGTGAAAGAGTTGATGTTTAGCTGGAGGACCGGAAGCAGAAGGAGAAGACGAAAGGCTAGGAATGTGGTTCCACTTGCGTTAATGTGAAATGTTTGGAGAAAGAAATAGTAGAGGTATTGAAGGAGTCTAGTTTCTCCCAGTTGAGGAGCAGTCTCCGTTCCCTTGCATTTTTTTGGTGCTCACATAAAGTTCCTTGTTGTATAGATGATTGGGTGGAGTTTGTAGAGCATAGTATCATTTTGTAGATTCCTTACCTTTTGTTTTACCCCTTGTTTACGGCGTTTTGGCATTTTGGCCATGTATATAAATGAAAATATATTTACCCGATAAAAAAACCAGTTCTCTGTATCCTCAAAGCATCTTAAATTTCTTTCCTTCCAAATTCAGGGGCCATCCTCCATCTACTCGTGTTCTTTGCCATTATTCCTGCTTCCTCCCAACTCTATAGAGCTTCTGTAATCTTCCCGGGCATAATCCAGGGTATGCTTTTAAAATTAATGAAAATTCCCCATTCTGTCACCTAGCAATGTAGGAATAGATGGTTAACTGACTGTCTCTGCCTTAACTCCACATAGAAAGCATCAGGAGCACATTGTGATCTTTCTTCTCATTAAATTGTCTTGTGTGAGGACAACTTTCTTTGCCAAAAGCCACTCTAAACAAGCTACTTTGTGTGGAATATTAGTTCTCCAAATATGCTTCCAACGCAAATTATTAATCTGCTGATTAGACTGGTTCATCAGTCGATAGGCTGCATTCACCTTAAAGCACCACTGTTATTACCTTGCCGCCTTAATACATCTTTCCCTGCCTGGAACCCACTTAATACATCCTTTCACCTAGCTTAAAGGTTTAAGCATGCCTCATGAAAGCCTTTAGCAAAACATGGTCTGGTGTGCTGGCGGTTCTTCTCCATCGTCATATTAACTGATTGTCCTAGGTAGGAACTCTGTATCAAGACAGACAGGCTGGTGAAAATCTCATTCTTAGAATCTTCTCTACTTGCCCACTCACAGGACTTAAAGTCTCCGCTTCACACTGATACGCTCAAATTACACCTCTTTTCAGAAGCATAAGCGATCGTTATCAAGTAAAGAACCCAACTTGTAGGTTGGGGTCGATCCCATGAGGAAAATGGTTCAGACTTAACTTTAACCAACAATTATGTTCGTTTAGTCAAATTACTTCCAGAAACAAGTAATTAAAGGGGGGAATTTGTGAAACAAATTGTAAGAATTCAGTAATTAATCAGTAAACAAAGTCAATTTTTGTTGTTATCAAGATGAGAGAATTAACTAGGGTATATGTGTTCCCCACAAGCTCATAACGCAGTAATCCTAGTAATAACAATCCTTTCCCAGTGTACTACATGCAAAGTGATAAGTTAGGTATCTCTAAATTCTTGGTCCGGCATCTGGAGAATTTCACCCCGCACCTTGGTCCGGCTACATGTGTATAATTTACTAACCCTTACCTTTACCTCATATTAGACATCACATCAATGTTTGGCTTAGTTATTACTTCGCACCAATCAACACTAGACTATTAGATAGCATCAAACTAAATCTATGTTGATAATTCTTTTCTTGTTGATTACCTCCTTGGTTCGGCAAGTAGCAACAAGGCGAGTTTTAACGTTTGCAACCGCTAAAAATACTTTTAAACGAAAGAATCATCAATGCATGCAAAACACTATTCAAAAATTGCTTATTTACTATTCATACTTTGTTAATCACTCATGGTTTCCACAACCCTAGTTGTGGAGTTTAGTTACCCATAATCATATGCACACAATTCATTGTTTTAGATGAAAGAATTATGAACTTACGTAATTGAGAGTAACAAACTCGGAATTTCAACTTGAATTTCAAAACCAAAATCTTCAAAACCAACTTAGGAAATCAAGAATTGCTAAAGTTGCAAGTTAATCTCCCAAGCCAAAAACTAGAATAAAAATAATAAAATCTAACCCCTAAAAACGAGGTTTACATGTCCTATTTATAGAAAACAAGTCCTAAATTAAAAGGGAAACAAAATAAGGAAAGTTTGTTCAGGCACGCGTCTTCATTCCACGAGACTGACTCACGAACCGTAAATGGGTCTACGGTCCGTGAGTCCCTTACGTCAGCCAGGACTTAGAAAATATTTCAGCTTCCAAAAAATCAGCTTCTCTGACGCAAACGATGAGACACCAGTACGGACCGTAGATCGATCTACGGTCCGTCAATCCCTCGCCGTAGCTCCACACTTCGAATCTTCAAAAATCAGGTACTGGAACCCTCGCAATATCGTTCTACGGATCAACAGTACGGTCCGTAGATCAATCTACGAACCGTCAATGGCCACCGTGGTTCCACACTTGGTCAAATTTCCCTGATTTGCCTTCCATGCCTTGCCTGCTGATCTACGGTCACCATCGTCGATGGACCTACGATCCGTAGATCACCTCCATAGATGCCCTTTTCTGCATTTCTTTCAGCTGTCTCTTTACTTCCGTGCCTAAACATCTTTCCTGCAAAACATGATAAAAACACATAAAAACCAATACAAACAGGCTCTAGACACACACAACTCTTAAGTGAAATGTATTAAAAATACCGTAAACTCACGGTATATCACACACCTATCAGGTTTCTATCTTGGGTGGTTGTACTTGTTAGCAGTCACATCTCAATCTATGTAGGTGCTACATAAGCAGGTCAACCAGCCTACCCAACAGTCCATGTACATTGACCAGTTCAGCTGGTAGTCCTTGTTAGCAAACATGTCTAGTCATTGCTCATCCCCCCCTCCCTCCCCACACACACAACAAAAGGAGAACACTGAATAGGGAACTACTTTTTTTGTTGAGGTATAATAGTTTTATTGATGATGGAAAGAGAACTCTATACAAGTGGTAAATTCTGGTGATTTATTTACCTTCTCTATCTTTCGTTAATGACTAACTAAGAGATCATAATTTTTTCACAAAATGGAATAATAATAATACTAACCTAGATATCCTTTCTATTGGTAGTTGGCCGAGGAGTTCATTGACTTCGCTCCAAGTTATTTTTGTCAGTTTTGGTGCATTTAACATAACTCTTTGTCCTCTTACACTATTTCTGTTGAATTGCTATTGATGTCCTTGTGTTGGTTCTTCTCCTTTGTAGTCTTCATTGGAGCCTGGTTATAATTTGCATACCAGATAAAGAAGATCAACTGGGGCCAATTTTACTTCACTTGGATTCATTAGGGCTTCACTGCAGCAAGTCCCTTTTTGCTACCATAAGAAAGTAAGCTGAACTCTGTCGTTGGCTGTTAAATAACGTAACATCCATGCTACAGAATTTATTTCTTGTAAATTGTAGTTTTGATTCAGAGTTGTTATAATTAATGACTGCAGCTACATCTTGTTTCTGATTTTCCATAACTACACCGTTGTAATGATAATAATGTATATGCCAGAACCCCTTGCCTGCGGGGCTTGCCTAGTATGGGTTACCTCTCTTGTGTGGTTTGCGAGCTACTGCATAGGAGCGGGGATTTTACCCTGTGTGCACCCAAAGGGTAGCGGCTGCGGGCTTCCCTTGTCATAAAACAAAAATTGCATATGCCAGAACCATTTTGACATTATTTCTGAACGTAGGGATTGTATAAGCTATAACTTGACCATTCAAAATTTCTTGTGCTATATTGTTCTTGTTTATGATATGCTACAATATAGAAATGATAACTAATTACAGCATGAATTGTAACAGCTTGAGAACTAAAGGGGCAGAAATTAGAGTTCTGTTATCATACTTGTGCTGGACAGAAATGGGAACTTTATCAGGCTGATCAATTTACATGGTAAAATTAGTGACACTTGGGAGGTTAGGAGGGAAAGACTCCAATACTAAATGGGAATTCTTGCATGGCTATATCCATGCTAATTCATTTCCATTCAATATGCCTAAGGGAGAAAATAGTTTGCTGTTGAGATCTGGAATGCCTCAACAGAAAAGTCATTATTGCTTACTACTTTGTCTTGTTGAATGAGAAATTGACAGGGTTAAGAAGTCTGGTCTCTTTCAGGTTTTCGTACTTTGGTTATATATTTATTGTTTGGATGTTTTCGATTGCGGCTTTTTGGTCATTTTACAGTGTTGTGGCTTCATAATCTGAATATTACAATCTTGAGGTTTACTCTATTATAACCAATTTTCTCTTCAAACTCGCGGTAAGATAACATTTTGAACTGGAAGCTTCTTAAACCTGGAGACTTTACCTGCAGAGTTTTGGTAGAAGAATGGAAATTCTTAAGACAAGGAGAAGTGCCAGCTCTTCCTATATCAGACAAAATATGGGAAAATTTTCCACGAAGAATTGATGAAAACATCATTCAGGTAATCTTTCGTTTGCAACTTATGGCATGAAGCAGTCTTTAGAATTCTTTTCATACCAGAAGCTATCTTGTCCATCAAATACCTTGTGATACAGGGAGTTTGGTTTGGTTGATATAGGATGTGAGCTTTTGTTTTGGGAATTTGCTTGGAAAAATTACTTAAATACACAACTTATTTTACTATATTCTCTAAAATTTTCTACCATTTGAAAAAATTTAAAAAATTCCTACTCTCCTATTCTTGGATACATCACTTTACGTGATCTATCAGTCGGATACATCAGTTTACGCGATATATCGAGACGTATGAGATGTATCAGGATGTTGAGTAATGTATCGGGATGTTAAGTGATGTATCCGAAATCGAGATGCGATGTATCGCGAGGTTGAGAGATGTATCTTAAACCGAAACGCGATGTATCGGGATGTTTTGGGATGTATCCGAATTCCACCAAATTTAAGGGATTTTTGTAATTTGAAGTCGGATACATCACTTTATCCGAAACCGAGATGCAACGTATCGGAACGTTGAGAGATGTATCCGAAATCGGGACGTTTTGGGATGTATCCGGATTCCACCAAATTTAAGGGATTTTTGTAATTTGAAAAAGTAGGGATAGGATGTATCTCACTCTTAACACTTGGGATTTGTGTAAAATTCCCAATTTGTTTTCTCATAACCTGGGGGCAAAATGGTCTGATGAACCCTTCTTCTCGTATGTGTTTGTATTCTGAACCCTTCTACTTGACTATTTGTCAACTGAACCCTTAAACTCAATGAAATTATATGTTTTAAGCCCTTCTGACCGTTGACTAAGCTTATGTGACAACTTAATTATTGAGTTGGCACAAATGCGTGATGTCACGCATAGATGGAGCGTGAAACGATCAAATTTTAGACTAAAAATATTTTTTTTCTTTTTAAAAATAGAATAAAATGATCAAAAATAAGAAAATTAATTTTTTTTCAGTTCTTTCTTCTTTGTCCACCCCACCTCTCCCCATTTCTTTTTTTCTTTCTACTCTCAAACCCCATTTCTCTTCTTTCTCCCCTTTCCAGTCCTTCCAATTTCTTGTTTCTCTTTCTTCTTTTTTTTCACATTTTCTTGCTCCCGAGATTAGAAATGAAATTGTATTGTTGTTGTAGATCTGTATTTTCTTTTTATTTTCAGGGTAATTTATAACCCGTAAAGTGATAAAGATTCAACAGTCTTGAAAGATGAAAGGTGATTGTTGAATGTCTTTGTGAAATTAGGTGAAATCTGTTACGTAAAATTGTGTACAAATATTAGAGTATATTGATGTATTTTAATGGCTATTCATTAACATCAATGGGAAAAAGAGATTTATGGTGGTTCAAGTGGTACATGTAAATGTTGGTTGGTAAAAGAAATACGGTTAAAAGTTGTGAATGAAAGAAATTTCGAAAAAAAAAATCAAATGATAATTGTTAGTTATTTAAGAATGTAATGATATTAGTGAGAATGGAAGGTTGTGGTGGTATCTCTAATATAAAAAAAAATGGAGAGAGGTGAAGGGATGAAGGAGGAATGAAGTGAAAAAGAAAGAAAATATATATTTTTTAATTTTTTTTTAATAATAAGTGATGTGTCATTTAAAATGTGATGTGGATGATGATATGTCATTTTTGTCAAGCGTTTGAAGTTCACACACAGTGAAAGGGGTTTAAAATGCTTAGTTTCACTAAGTTTAAGGGTTCAAATGACAAATGATTAAGTAGAATGGTTCAGAATACAAACTCATACAAGTATAAGGGTCTATTAGACCATTCCGCCTAACATGGGGCATGCTTGGAGTTTGTGGATAGTTTCATCTGAAGTGTGTGACCATCTCATCTTTTTTAATATGGGCGGTGGTAGGATTCTATCTCAGGACCTCTGTATGCTCTAATACCATGATGAAGTGTGTAATCATTTCATCTAAAAGCTTAAGCTGTTAGAGAGAGCACACTTTTATCATTTAATTGTATTCTCAACAGTTTCTTTTCAGCTATATTGATGTATATACCATTTGCTGATTGTGTGAAAAGAAGTGGTTTCTCTAGTAGTGGAAAACATCAATTGGTGTTGCTTAGTTTGATGATCATCTGTTTTATGGGCTTAAGCTGTCATAAAGTTCCAAATTTTACCATACTGGCTCTGTTTTTCCTTTTTTTTTTCTTCAATCTTTTCATGTTTTTTCTTGGTTAAAAGGATATCCTAATAAAACTTATAATCAACTGGGGGAGGGTGTCTAAAACATTGACTCAGTTCTGGATTATTCCATTTGAGAAATTTATGAAACCTATAGAAGCAAACTTGTCTACATATATTGCGACTATGTCTGCAAGTTCACGGAAACCACTTTCCTTGAAATTTTCTGGTAACAGGTCCCACAACAAAGAAATGAGTATGACTGCGGTCTGTTTGTTCTTTTCTTTATGGAGCGCTTCATTGACGAAGTTCATAGAAGGCTTAAAAAGAAGGATTTCACCATGGTATAACTTTTGTTTTACTTATAGCTTTCTCCAATTTTTGGTTGTTGAATAATTGCATCAGTCGTTGATTTAAAATGATCCTATTGTCAGTTTGGAAGAAGGTGGTTCAAACCTGAAGAAGCCTCTTGTTTGAGGATGAAAATCCGCAGAATACTCGAGGAAGAATTCAAGAATGCGAGTGAGAATGATTGATATTTTTGGGATCGCTACCATGTACAGGTAACTACTCTTGCTCAAAGAAATCCACTAGCAGTTTTTCAGCATAGACTAAGAACTGCTAATAACCAAAGGTCATGACATGTCTGCCTTGCATAGCTGTAAAGTTGGATACTGTCGTCAGCCACACGTCAACCGTAAACAGGCAGAGGATTTAGTAGAACTGATATTGACCCATCCAATGGGAAGGAGAAATACACTAGACTTCCCTGGGCAATAAATACATTGTACAGAAATCATAATTGAACAATCACCAAGGGGAAAAAAACAGAAGATTTGGGTGATGCATCGATATTGACCATCTGCTGAAGCGAGTAGCCCCTAAAACCAGAAGCTGCAGCCATGTCCATTTCAAAGATGGAAGGTATCTATGGTGATGTCCCCCCCCCCCCTCCCTCTCTCTCGATTTGTGGCAGTTTTCCTTCTGCTAAAAACAGTTTCACATGTTTGCATTGAAGCGAACAAAATAAGTAAAGTGAAAGCTCTAGCTTAATGAAGAAACAACTTCTTTGCGTCCTTTTGGTTCAGGCAGCAGTTTTTACTGCTGCTTCCCGCTTGATAGTTTATCAAATGAGCCAATTCAGTTAGGATCCTATAGAACTTGTCTTTTTTCATATTCAAAATTTGTTCTGCGACTATGTTTTCACCTCAAGAATTATTTGCAGAAGAAAAGATGGAGGGGCTCTGTACTTCCCAAACAAGCCTCCTAAACGTTGGTTTATCTGGGATTATGCAAGAAAAGTACTTGAATTTTTTTTATTTAAGGTCAGAGATAGTCTAAAACCGATATTTGATTATCTAATAGATCTTTCAATTCTATAGAAGAGTGTTTTTGCCTATGTAACGATAATGAATGGACTTTTGAGTCCGAAATAGGGTGTGTTTGGTATGGAAGGAAGAAAATGTTTTCTTCCAATATTTTCATATTTGGTTGGTGAAAAAATATTTTTTCTAGGATCATTCTCCCTCTCCATTCATCCAACGATTCTAGCCTCCACCCTTTGATCATCCCACCTTCAAACCCTCACTCCCCATCCCATCCCATCCCATCCCCTCTCCGTAGTGTTTTGCGAGATTGCATCTACGACTTTTGTTTCAATTTGATTGTCTTGTCTTATCTTTGCATAAAATTTAAGAACGTAAAGAAGATTCTTGAATCTTGTGGTCTTAAATTAAAGATATGCAAAATGTACCAAAAGAATGATTTTTCAAAAAATAAAATAAAATAAAAGAATGGTCCTAAACCTATCTATACAAGCTTCTATGACCAAAGTTAATCTATTGTACATTTTAATCCTTTCGGTCTAATGAAAACCAAAACAACCCTTTTCTGCAACTTGAGATGTGTCAATGGCTTCCAACATGAGCAGCACCTCTTTCATCTCTGGCCTCTCTTTTGGGTCTGCATGCCAACATTGCTTCATTATATTGGCCACAACACTTGGACATTTGTTTGGTATTTCCGGCCTTAAACTCTAAAATTTCAAGAAATATATTAGTGATTGATATATTATTTTAACGTTAGCTATAAAGAATATAACATAAAATTTGAAAACATACCTTGTAAATACATGGACTTGTGTGAGAAGAAGGAATTTTTCCGTTATATGGAATTGAACAAGAATATATCTCCCACAAACAAATTCCAAAACTATAGACATCACATTTATGATCATATGGTAGACCAATAAGTACCTACATATACAAAATAAGACAATAACATTAATATAAGTAATAGAGAATTCATTTTTTTTTCCTTTTTGTAAATAAAAAAAGATTCAGAATGAGATATCTCACCTCAGGAGCCATGTAACCGATGGTGCCAATTTGGGCAGTCATGTCAAGAGGACATGAAGCTTCAATTCTCGACACTCCAAAGTCAATTATTTTGACCCTTCCATCCTTGTCCATAACTAAATTACTAGTCTTTACATCTCTGTGAACAATTTTCTTAGAATGAAGGTAACTCAACCCTCTTGCAACATCTAATGCTATTTGAATAACAGAATTCAATGGCAACTTTTTGATATGATTTTTTAAGAGGTGTGATCTGAGAGTGCCTCCAGGGACATATTCAACCACGATACCATATTCGAGTGATGATTGTTTTTCCAATGAATGATTTCTCGACCACGGGATGCGATTGGTCAGCTCATTAATCCATTTTTTCATCCATGGTTTACCACTTGTAGATTCGGGTTTAACCAATTGGGGCAATCTTTTTGAAGCTCCGATTAACTGAAGAAAATCAAAAGGGTTTGACACTTGTTAGGTGACATGAAAAACATATATATTTAAATGTATGCAATAAGTTAAATCAAGTGAGAAAAAACAAAATTAATTACCTTTGCGATGTTTGGGTGATGTAGGTTGTACCATATAGAAACTTCTTGCGTGAAAGCGATTGTTAGTACATCCCTTCTCTTTTCATTGCTCAAATCAAGTATTTTTACTGAAAATTAATTAAAAATATTAAGTCAGAAAGAATTGTAAAGAAAAAATAAATAAAAGGTGAACATATATATTATTAACTATCGGAAATGTATGAATTTCTGTATATGAACATTACAGACGAGGAAGAATCAAATGGTATATTCTAGGGTTTTTCGTATATAGACTAATATTATTAGGGTTAATTGAAAGATCGTTGACAGCTTAACAATTTCAAATAATATCCTTTTGTCATAATTTTTTCCTTTTTCATTAGTTAGTCGCAAATTTGACGGTAAAAATTAAATCTTTGATAACTTTATAAACCTAACCCTAATAGTATATATAGTAGTTAAACAGTTAGATTAATTAGTTGAGATTAAAAAAAATAGCCAAAGCAATTATGTATATATAGGGTTTAGCAGTATAAGAAAGAAAAAAAAAGTAGCTACATTATTAATTAGGGTTTAGCGCAGACATTAATTAGAATCAAGTAACTAGCTAATATAAGAAAAAAGATTAATGGTAGAATTAGTGATAATATATACCTGCAACTTGTTGTCCATTATAAACACCTTTGTAAACTGATCCGTATGCCCCTTCAGCAATAAGATTGTTGACGTTAACTTTAAGTTTCGTAGGATCCAATTCCCATTCTTGTTTCTTCGTCACTTCCAACTTTTTGGACTCGTCACAACCCTTGCTAAATAGTTTATCTAAATGCCTCTCAAGTTGCTCATCCATTCTTTTCAAATCTGTCTTTGTTATAATTTTTGATTTCGCCATTGAACAATACAAAGAAGAAAACGTTAATGTTCCTTCAGGTTAAGGGCCTATATTTATAGGTATCAAAATCAAATTTGAAAAGGATAAGGAAAAGGGAAACTTGGATGTTTTCTAATTATAATAGTATTTGGTTTACACAATTAACGTGGTGATTTTCTAATTAGATTATTTGGTTTACATAATTATATTTAATTTGTGTGTTATCTATCTATATATAATTAAGGGAAAAGGGTAAAAAATGCCCTTAAACTATGCGAAAGGAACAAAACTGCCCTCCGTTTGTAGTTTGGTCCAAAAATGCCCTTTCCGTCAATACTTTGGTCCAAAAATGCCCTTATTGTTATTTTGGGTAAAAAAATGCTCATTTTTTCAAATAAATATATTATTTATTTTCTTTTCAACATATTCTATTTCTAATAATATTTTTTAAATTAGCAAATGTTTATCTTACTTCAATTCAAGAAAAAATTAAAAATGAAAATATTTCTTATT